>JAQZBX010090416.1:0-12514 GCA_029593785.1 Cabassous unicinctus
CAGGAAGATCCCTACAACTGGAGAATGGGTTTGAAGCAGGTTCCTACAATAGTCCAGACCAGAGAAAATACAAGTCAGAACTTAAAGACAGTGTGGTAGGGATGGAGAAGTTGACACTGAATCAATATTTAGAAGGAGAATAATCAAGTTCTGTGAATCAGTGGATTGTGTCCCAGTTTCTGGATTTTACAACTGGGTGTTGCCATTTACTGAAATAGGGTAGATACAAGGAAGAGGTTGAGATAGAAGATGAGTACAATTTATAACTCTTATCACTCTTTAATCTGAGCAATTGAATGAAGCTATATGATATCCTGTGTCTAAAATTACTCATGAATGGGGCTCACTGTGCCTAAATTATCTCTTCATAGAGAACATATTTCTGTAGAGAAAATATTTACATATTTCCCTGATTATTTATCACACTTTCTTCATTATTCATTCAATAACAATTTACTGGGCATCTACATTGTTAAGCATTGGGATAAAAATGGAACGACACAATTTCTACTCTCAATATATCATTTGCAGTATGAGACAGACACATAAATTAATGGTTATTCTAATACAAGGACTATGAAAGTAGTTTTCCAGATCTATATTATATTGTTATGCATGTGGTATTGTGTTGTGTTATGTTGTGATGTGATGTTATTTTATAGTTGATAAAATATTGACACTTCCTGTTCATCTTTAGAAATTGTCTTGCTTTCTGCTCTCTTACTCCCCACCCTATCACAGATACTTGTGCTTGCCCTCAAAGTGGGCTCAGACTAAGAGAGTGGAAGGAAATGTTGCCTGATGGTAAATCCATGCCCTGCAGTCAGGCTGCCCAGGAAGCATAACCTGATGTCAACACTTGCTAACTGCCTAATCTTGGGAAAAGTATTCTCTGTGCTTCTCATTCCTCGGCTGTAAAACAGGGGCTAATAATACCTATATCCTCAGGTTCCTGTGAGAATTAAATAAGATACATGCAAAACACTTATAATACTGTCTGGCACTCATTTAGTGCTCGATAAATGTTAATTCTTACGATGAAAATAGCTAATATATCAAAGATGTTTTCAAAGAAGAAACAATACCCTGGTCAACTTTTGTTTTGTTTTGTTTGATTTTGTTTTAATGAATAGGGATCAGCAATTTTAATAGTGTTTCCTCCCTTTTTTTGCCCCCTTACTCTCATCAAATATCACCTTGGTGGAGCCTTCCTGGACACTCCCCACACTCCGGGTGTCTACCTCCTTCTCTGCTGACTTAGTTTGTTTATTATCTGTCTTTCCTACTAGATGAGTTCTATGAAGGTAGAGATTTGTGTTTTGTTTGCTGGTGTATCATCCCCAGTATCTAGAACAGTGCCTAGCCTATAGATGATAATCAATTTTTATTTTATTAAATATATCATTCTTTTATCTTAGAGACTGAATAGCAAGTGCTATAGTGACTTTGGGCATTGGTATGGATAAGAAGCTGTCTTTATGATGAGGTAGTTCTGGTGTTATGTTGTAATAATAGTAACAGCATTTATTGAGCATTCCAATGTGCCAGACCCCATACTAAATGCTTTGGAGTTATTCTTCTATTTAATTTTGTGGTCATCAAAAAGAACTTCAGGGTCCCATTTTTGAGGCTGCAATATGCATGGAATGATAAAATTTTCTGTTTCTTTTTCACAGGATTTAATCTTATTAGTTACATCTGCATATCTGAGTTGGACTTTATTAACATGTAAAACCTGAGCTCTAAATTTCTTAAGAGTCAAGAATGTGTGCTACACAAGTCAACCAAAAGAAGATAATGAAAGGATTTATGCTTAAAATGTCTAGATTATCTTCATGATACTGATAGACTATCTTGATTCTATGTTTTCATTGCCTAATCACATACAACCCACATGGAGAATATTTGGACCTGGCCTCAGGATAAACCTCTTTTTCTATATTATGTAATTTCCTGCTTCAACTGCAATTTCCTGAATTTAGAAACAGTGATTCCTTCAATGTACTGAAATCTTCTTGAGAATGAGCTTCACAACACTGGGGAACATTCAGGTCTCCTCCTCAGGAACCATTTTGTAATTGTTCATTTAATTTTTTTTTTCCTTCCCACCCTTTCATTTTGCACGGAAGATACTCTTCTTGACCTCACCACCTTTCATTGTGCATCAAGACCTACCTCTTCAGAAATGCCTGAGTCTGGCTTCTTTTTAGTAACACTGACCGTTAAAAGTGATAGTATAGCAGAACAAAAGTGATTCTGTAACTGTGACCATTTCCTACAGAGCAAAGTCAAACCACGTATAGGTAGATAGATAGATAGAGTATGTCTCAATTCAATAAGAAAAAGAAGGTATTTTTTCAAAACAAACTGTGAATCCAATAGTCAGATTTGTGTTTGTTTTTTCATTACATTTTGGAAAGTAGGGTTGTTTGAATATCAACTAGAACCAGAAAAGTAGAGAATGAGGCCATGGGAGGTTCCTTTTCTAAGGCATAATAAAAGTAAAAAATAACATATGGAAACTTCTACCTTCTTGAGGTTTGAATGTCCATTGAAATCCTGGACTGAAGAATGATGTGGGGAAACTGGACAATTGTCCATGAGTTTGTTCTTGTGAGTTTCTCAGCCCTGTCGACTGAGCTACAGGCTCTACTGTTTCTCCTTTTTTTGACCATTTACCTGGTTACCCTCATGGGCAATGTCCTCATCATCCTGGTCACCACAGCTGACTCTGCCCTACAAAGTCCTATGTACTTCCTCCTCAGAAACTTGTCCTTCCTGGAAATAGGTTTCAACTTGGTCATTGTGCCCAAGATGCTGGAGACCCTGATCATGCATGACACGACCATCTCCTTCCTTGGCTGTGCTGCCCAGATGTATTTCTTTTTCTTCTTTGGGTCTGCTGAGTGCTGCCTCCTGGCCACCATGGCATATGACCGCTATGTAGCCATCTGCAACCCTTTGCGCTACCCAATTATCATGGGTCGCAGAGCCTGTGCCCAGCTGGCAGCTGCCTCTTGGTTCTCAGGGCTTCCAGTTGCCAGTGTGCAAACCACATGGATTTTCAGCTTCCCATTTTGTGGACCCAACAGGGTGAACCACTTCTTCTGTGACAGCCCCGCTGTCACATTGGTCTGTGCTGATACTTCCCTGTTTGAACTGGAAGCTCTGACAGCCACAGTCCTATTCATCCTCTTCCCTTTCTTGATGATTCTGGGGTCCTATGTCCGCATCCTCTCCACTGTCTTCAGGATGCCTTCAGCCGAGGGGAAACGCAAGGCCTTCTCCACATGTTCCTCCCACCTCCTGGTTGTGTCCCTCTTCTACAGCACTGCCATCCTCATTTACTTCCAACCCCGCTCCAGCACCTCTCCTGAAAACAAGAAGTTGCTGTCACTCTCTTACACAGTGGTGACACCCATGTTGAACCCCATCATCTACAGCTTAAGGAACAATGAAGTAAAGGCTGCACTGAGGAGGGTTGTACGCAGAGCCCTGGGCCCTCGGAAACTATGACTGACTTAGACAGAAACTACAAGGTGGAATGCAATGACAAAAGGATATAAAAATGAATTCCAAAATGGATTTTTGTTCTCTACTCTTTCCAGGAGCCATAGTATATCCAATTACATTCTTCACACCTCTACATGAATGTCAAGTAGTCATCTTAAATTTAAATTGGCCAAAAAGAGGTCCATAAAACTTACTCATATTCTGCTCTTCCATTTATCAGTAAATAACATTAACATTCATTCAATAGCTCAAGCAAAAACTTTAGGAGCCATCCTTATTTATTTAGTATCCATCATCCCTCATATTAAACTTAAGAGCAAGCCTATCAAATTATCTCTAAAATATATTCTATATCCAATTTTTCTCTATCTACACTGCTGCCATCCTAGACCAAGCCACAATCATTCTTTACTGTGACTATTGTACCATTGCAGTAGCCTCCTAGGACAGGGGTTCTTTACAAAGGGTCCATAAGCTTGAATTGAAATTCAGAAAAACACATTATTCTTGTGGGGATGAATTGGTGCAGGTGTGATATATTTATTAAATAATACACAGTATAGTGTGGACTTACTAAGGGGTCCATGGTTTTCACCTGGCTGGCAAAGGGGTCCATGGAACAAAAAAGGTTAAGAACGCCTGTCTTAGGAGATCTTCCTACTTCTGTCTCACTGCCCTATAATCCAATATCTACAAAGGATCCTGAGTAGATTTTTCAAAAGGTCATCAGATAATGACACTCCCTTGCTCAAAAAACTTTCCACAGCTTCCCATAACCGTTAGAATAAATTTTGAAACCTCTACTAAATCTATTAAATCAGCCCAATATGTGCTGGCCCCTATCCACTTTTCTAGCCTCATCCAAAATCGCCTGGCCTCTCAATCACAGTGATGGATTCCAATGTTTTTCAACTGTGGGTCAGTATTAACTGAAGAACTTTACAGAAATTCTTAACGTCATCACTTCTATTATAGCCATCTCCCCCTAACAGCTACACAACTATAAAATATTAACAAAACATACAAAATAGGTGTTTTAAGCCTTTAGAAACCAAAAAACATAAGACTTGGGGAGAAAGGTAAGGGAAAGGAAGAAAAATAAGGTAAATTCCTTCTCTACCTAGTGTTTTCCCAGAGTGCATTTGCCAATTCTCTAATAGGGGAAAAGAGAGTCTTAGCAAAAATTGACAGTCTCACTGGAATAAGAAGATGTAAATTAGAATTTGGGGTTGCCACAGCACCTTAGAATTGAGGGTCAAAAAATAAGATGAGGAAACCACAGAGAATTAAGTCCAAAATCTGCACGCAATATCCTGATGAGTTGTTTGCCAACTCCTAAGTCGTTTATGCACATGAAAAGATTCCAAGAAACTCAAAAGAATGTAACATGTGAGAGGTTAAGATGGGAAATTTTGAGCTGTATGTATCCTAAGTAGTTTATGCACAAAAAAAAGATTCCAAGAAATTCAAAAGAAATTAACACATGGGAGGTTAAGATGGGAAATTTTGAGCTGTATATATGTTACTACAATAAAAAGTTTTTTTTAAAATCTGAGATAAATATTTGGGAACCGAGTATTGCTGAAAGGTTGGATTTTAAGTCTTGCTAGGTAGACAACCCTAGACTTTTAGTTGAGATCCCAGAAGGGCCATAATTTAGGAAAAAGTGCAGAATATTTACTAAGATAGATGATGTTCTAGGCAATAAAACTAATCTCAATAAATTTAAAAGGATTCAAGTTATATAAAGTATGTTATATGACCACATGGAATTAAATCAGAAATAACAGAAAAATCTCTGGGAAATCACCAAATATTTGGAAACTAAATATCACACTTCTAAATAACCATGGGCCAAAGATGAACTTAAAAGGGAAATAGAAAGTAGGTTGAACTGAATTAAAGTGAAAGCATAAGGTATCAGAATTTGTGGGATACCGTTAGTACTGAAAATAAAAAGATCTCACATCAATGATCTCAGCTTATACCAAGAAACTTAGAAAAAATAAGAAAAAATTAAGCAGAAGAAAGGAAATAATAAATAGCAAAGTAGAACTCAGTGAAATAGAGCCAGAAAACGAATAGAGAAAATCAATGAATCCAAAAACTGGTTCTGTGAGAAGATCAATAAAATTGACAAATCTAGAACCAAACTGAACAGGAAAGTAAGAAAGAAGACACAATTTAAGAGTGAGAGAGGTTGTATCATTGCAGGTTCTACAGACAATAAATGATAATAAGGGAAAATATGGACAATTTTTTGTCAATAAATTTATCAAGTTAGGTTAAATAGATTTCTTGAAAGACACAAATTACCAAATTTCATCCAAGAAGAAATTATATAACCTGAATAACCCTATATCTATTAGACAAATTGAAACTGTAGTTAAAAAACTTCCCTCAAAGCACTCTCCAGGCCCATATTGATTCACATTAAAGGAATTAATGTTTGAATTCTACCAAACATATAGGGAGGAAATAATACCAATTCTTCACAAATTCTTGCAAAAAATTGAAGCAGAGGGAATGCTTATCAACTCATTCTATGAGGCCAGCATTCCTCTGATACCAACACCAGACAAAGGCAACCCAAATGAAAAGAAAGAATTAAAATTGTCTTAATTCATAGATGACCTGATTGTCCATGTAGAAAATCAAATGGAATCAACAAAAGCTTCTAGAAGCAATAAGGTAATAATATGCGAGGTTAGCAAGGTTGCAGGATACAATTCTTATATGAAAATCTATTGACTGTTACTGCAGCTTTATTCATAATAGGCCAAAAGTGGAAACACCCAAATGTTCATCAATTGATGAATGGTTAAACAAATTATGTTATACACATACAATGGAATACCACTCAACAATGAAAAGGAACAGACTATTGAGGACATATAACAACATGAATGTGTCTGAAGTCATTACCCTAGGTAAAAAGAAGACCAAAAAGATTCCCTGCTGTTTGATTCCACTTATATGAAATTTTAGAAAAGGTAAATATATAGTGACACAAAGCAGATTAATAGTTGGCAGAGGCTATGGGGAAGAAAAGGGCATTGACTGAAAGAGGGGACCAGGGATCTTTTATATTGTGTGTGATAGTAATTGTGCTACTGTTTATATTTATAAAAACTGAGCCCCAATACAGTACCATTCACCAAGTTATCCAGCCAACCCCCTGGTAGCATATTGATCACATTGAATCCCTTCTATCATTGAGGAGTCAGTGTTTCATCCTCTCAAAACAGACTCAGTGTTTCTTCTAGTACCACCATTCGCAGACTTACAGGACTCCTTATCAATGGATATGTGTACTCCACACAACATCAATGCCAACCAGGGAACACATTTTATGGTGAAAAAAATGTTGCCAGTAGATTCAAGGCCACTGAATTTACTTGTCTTACCATGCATTCCATCATCCAGAAGCAGTTGACTTGACAGAATTGTGGAATGGCCCGATGAGGTTCCAGTTACAATTCTAGCTAAAAGACAATCTCCTAGAAGTTGGGTGCTGTCTTATAGAAATGTAGTATCTGCTTTAAAATATTGGTCAATATACAGTGTTGTATCTACAATAGCCAGAATGTAAAGAACAGCAAACCAAAGGATTCAAGTAGAGCGGCTCTTTTCATTAATATACTAAGTAACCCACCAAGAAGTTTTTGTTATCTGTCCCCGCTTTTTTGGGCTTGGTTGATTTCAAGTTCCTAGTGCCCAAAAAGGAATCCTTTAACCATGGTCCTGAACAATTTGTGCACAGTCCAAATGAATTGGAAGCAGAGACTGTGCACTGGTATTGACATCTTCATATTACTGAACCAGCAGTCACACAAAGGGAGTTGCTCTATTGCCTGATGTGATCAATCTTAATTTTCAAAGGCAAATTGGATTGCTGATACATATGGCTTTGTTTAGGATCCAGAGGATTCACTGGGATATCTTATAACACTTCCTTGAATAATAGCCCAGATCAAAGGGAAACCGCAGAAATTCAATTTTAAAAAAGGATCACCAAGAACTCAAATCCTTCAGGAAAGAAGTTTTAGGTCATCACACTAGGTAAAGAACCCCAGCAAATGAGGTGCCATTAGAAAATAAGAAAACCTTGAAAGGTGGTGACAGAAAGAAGCTATGATGAGGAATTTAGGCCTGGAGACCAGCTACCCTCTCCAGGTTCTTGTTCCTTCCGCTTGGTGTTTCAGGCCTAGGTTTAGGTAAGAGTTCCTCACTTTTCCTAGTCGTGGGATATGTCACTATTTCTTCTTGGTTTCCAAAACCCTATCTTCACATCACTGCATATCTTGATAGATACAATACTCATGTCTCAACGAAGAGTGTGAGGAGGACAGCAGAGCTCATATATCCTGCTTCTTTGTACCCAAACTCTCTATTACTCATGTATATGCACATGCATGCACACACACACCCCCAAAGAGCACCTAGCTCACAAAAAGTGATTCACTAATGTTTAATAATCTATTGTTTATTTGATGGTGCAGAGAGAAGTTGGAGTAGAATCTTGGATAGATAGTAATATACAGCATGATTTAAAAGATTTTATAGATTCCAGGTTTATGAAAAGTGCATGCTTCCCGGACGATTTCCTTAGGTGCAAAAGGACCAACCAGCAGGGAGCAGACCTTCTTCTTACTCCACAAATTATTTTCTTCTCCTTCTACAAAGGAAGTGCTAGATGAAGGGATGGAGGGTGGGTCCATAAACAAAGCCCAAAGTTGAGAATTTTACCATATTTCAGATTCACAAGGAAGGGGACTATTCAGCAAGTCTTACAAGTAGGAAGCCAGTAGAGTCTCTGAACTCACAGTCAGCCAGAGATTCCAAGACTGTGTTGGAAATTCCCTGTGGCTACTTTCCTCAGAGCTCCCTTCACATCCTTGTTCCTCAGGCTGTAGATAAGGGGATTAAGCATGGGAGTCACCACTGCATAGAACACAGATACTAGTTTTCCCTGCAGCTTGGAAGACTTGGGTGTCATGCAGGTGACAATTGCTGACCCATAAAAAAGGATGACCACCATGAGGTGAGAGCCACAGGTAGAGAATGCCTTGAGGCTCCTTGCAGTTGATTTCATCCTGACCACAGTCACTATGATGTGGCCATAGGATACCAGAATTAAGGAAACTGGTATAAGGAGAATCACAATCCCCATGAGGAAAATGGCTAGCTCTGAAGTACAGGTGTCTGTGGATGCCAGAGTCAACAGTGCAGGGGCCTCACAAAAGAAATGAGCGATACTATTGCTGCCTCGGTAGGGAAGCCGTAGAGTGAAGGTGGTGTCCACCACAGATACCAGAATTCCACTGGCCCAAGATCCTGTGGCCAGCTGAATACACATCCTCCAGGTCATGACGCTAGGATAATGCAAAGGGTTTCAGATGGCTACAAACCGATCATAAGACATCACTGCTAGAAGGACACACTGTGTACACCCAAAAATGAGGAAGAGTAGAAGCTGAGCTGTACAATTCATGAATGAAATGAACTTCTTCCTGGATAGCAGGTGGACTAGGGTCTGAGGAACGATGTTGGTAGAGAAACAGAGATCAGCCAGAGACAAGTTGCAGAGAAAAAAATACATAGGTGTGTGAAGTCGAGAGTCAGACTGAACAAGGGACAAAAGAAGCAGATTTCCAAGCACAGTGACCAGGTAGACACCCAAGAACAAGACAAAGAGGAACTGCTGGGTAAGTGGGTCATCAGAGAGCCCCAGAAGGAGGAATTCTGTCATCTGGGTCTGGTTTGTCTGTCTCATAATTTCTCTTTTTTTCACTATATGTTAAACAATGGAAAGCAAACCTGCAAAATTATAATTCAGAGTTGGAAGGATTAGAAATGGCCCTCAATCACTACCAACCATTGTAATAATCCTCTTTATAAGCTCCTTAGCAGTTGCAACACTTCCAGTGTTGCAAAACTTAATACTTTATCAGATGGTTCATTTCATTCTTGGTGTCATCTGAGAAGTATAGAGTAGATCAGAAGAATCATTATCCTTATTCTGAATATCACACTTGTAATAATACATTTTATTACATGAATAACATTAATACATGAATAGACTGAATTCATCTGTAAAGTCGTGTCATTTAATTTCAATTTAATTTTCATTCTTATACTGTTCTTGACACATGTTCCAATCCCATGATTATATGAATATTTTTTAATGCTTTGGACATGCAACTGTTCCAGTTTTCTCTTCCCTGAAAAGATAGTCATAAAGGTATAAGAAATTAGTAAGAGTGACAGTACCTTGTAGAGCTGACATGTTTCCTGAAGAAAATAACCTGTCTTGAAAATAACCTGGGGAACCAAAGAGTAATTCTGATAGTGTGCTATAATATCTTTGGTAATCCTATATCCAGCTCCAGCTAGAGCTCTCTAATATTGATTTTGTCTAAGAAAGGGCTTCCAAAAAGACTCAAAATCACAACAAAGTTTCCATTTTACCAGCTTAGCTAGTTTCCTATTCAGCCCAAACTCATCACTACTCCCCCACCTCCAACTCATCATCATCCTTCACTACCTTTTATTATCTACTTACTTCTCCCAGGATTAAAATCCCCTCTAAAAATTGTGCCTGTGTCTTTTTCATCTTTGTTCCCTTTGTAAAACATAGCATAAAGCTTCATTCAATAAATAATTGTTAATTAAATGAAGTGAAAAAAATAATTTGATCACATATTTAGCTGAGGTGTTGAGAAAGCCTGCCAATATCCCTAAAGACATCTTTCAAAATTGGGGATCAATCAAAAATAAAATTTCATAGAGCTTTTCCAACAAGGGGGGAAGAAATTTTTACCTTAAAGATTAAAGTTTAACGATTAAAGCATTATGCAAAGGTTGGTCTATCAACACTTTATCTTCCTGGCAGAGGTGACTCAGAATAATGTAAATACATAAAATAAAATGTATGCGATTACCAAGGAAACCAATTACATCGAAATACAGTTATCAAAATAGTCTCTAAAATCACCTTTTTAATATAGTAATACATTTCCTTCTATATTAACACATTAAATTTAAAAATGTAGTGGTGGGTCTAATAACTACCTTAATTTTGAAATAATGAAGAGTTTAAATGACATTTTAAAAGATATTTTGAGATGTCTTCAACACTTCAATGCAACATAGAATACCTCTGATTCTATTGGTGAAAATTCATAGAGTGCTAACACGGCTGTTGGCTTGTTGCCTATTTTCCTTGAGCTTTTATCACACTTGGAATATTCACTCGACCTTATTTATTGAGCAAATACTATGGACCAAGAATATGCTAGGTACTGGACCAAAGACCTAGCTCCTGAAGCCAAAGAATCCTAGAGTAAGTGACTAAACCATAGTTATGCTTTGACCCCAGTGCCTAGTGTGTTTACTGGGACATCATAGATTTGCAGCAATTATGGGTTTGATGAATGAATGTAGTGGACCAACTGAGCCTGTATGATATAACTGATACTTTAATATATAAGTGCTTCTAACAGCAAATATAGTCTATTATCAAAACAGCTGATATAAAAGTAAATTTTGAGAACAAAAGCTATTTTAAGTTAGTTACTTCCTGAATTATGAAGGCAGAGCATCTAGAGAAAATGCTACCTCGTTAGACCTTAGAGTCTCCAGACCCTGGTTCAGTTTGGCTTTAGACTTGCTGTACTCTCTGCCACAATTTGTCTCCTTCCCAAAGTAGAAATTTGAATGCAGCTGCATGAATTGTGTGTCTAGGTCTTAGGGAAAATTAAATGATAGACAAATGATGTTTCCCTGTTTTGATGAAAGGAGACATAGAGCATAAAACTAAACACTCATTACAAAGTCCAACGTAATGCCTACAATTAGAAAGTAACTTAATGAAAGGGCATTACAAGACATTCCTATGGTATTTGTCCCTTCCTTACTTGACTAATAACCACAGTTCTTTCAAGATTCCATTTAGAAAAAATAAGCTCCAGGAACACTTTCCTTACTGATCCACACATTTTCTCCATTTCTCACCCCAATTCCCAACACACATAGACAAAGATATGCCCAAATATATTCACAAACCCACAGTCTATAATATATACACATGTGTGTCTACAGTACATTGTACTTACCTCCATGCTCGCTCTAACAGATTATATAGAAATGATTTGTCTTTCTCTGTGACAGTAAGGTGTTCAAGGGCAGAGACACATCTGAGTCATTTCTATTCAGAGCAAATAGGATAAATCCTGGCATATAGTAAGTGTTCAACACATGTTACTTGAGCTGGTATTACCCGAGCCAAAGGAGCAGGAGACAGGGAGGAGAATGGGAGTCAGAGATGAGTGTAGCTTGTGACTTGTCAGATGACAGAAGCTCCCACTGACCCTGGAATTACTACATTAGAAGGCTGCACCCCTTACCTCTCCTAGTTTGATTAAAAAAAAAACAAAAACATGTTATTCCCCCATACAAATGTGTAGAAGATGTTCCTCAACATGACTGTGAATCTGCCCCTAGGGTCAGGAACTTTCTGCAAGAAAATCATATATACTGTCAACCTTTCTTTTGTCTTAATTACTTTTTCTCAATGTGTGAGCTCATTCCCCTAAAATGACATGTACCACTGGAAGATGGGATCACATAACCATGCATTGTTGAATATGACATTTCTTTTAGGCAGAAGAGATGGAGGGAATCCCATAGAAACCAAGGGAAAATACTAAATTTCTCTTCTAATTCCAAGAACCTTCATACTCAAAATCACTTGTTCCTTATCCTCCATACATACTTACTATCTTCCAAATCCATTCTCAACACAGGAATAAGAATCCCCACCAAAAGGACCAATACTCCATGGATGTTCTTCTTAAGTCTTATCAGGCAAAAACCAGGATCCGTCTTCACAGGGAATTTGTCATTGTAATTGTGGTTTCATAAGTTAGATCCAATCCAAAAGATTTAACCCTAATAATCAGATTGTTTGAACAAAATTAGTTTAAATTTAAAAAGCAAA
>JAQZBX010090417.1:0-12515 GCA_029593785.1 Cabassous unicinctus
GCACAGCTTAACTGCACAACACTACAATCCAATGTACTGGGTTTTGTTGGGAATGGATTATAATTCCTAAAGGAGGGAGAACTATTATGTTGTTATAAAGGAATGTCTCCTCTTCTAAACTCTTTCATCATTAGTAAACCTGCATTTAGTGCCCATTCAGCACCTTACTGAATCACCATGAGAAAAAGGCACATGGGTGTTTCCTTTCTTTCTTGTGTTCAGATTTTACAAGGTTTAGTTAGTACTCATGTGGAGCGAGTGCGGCTTGACTCCAAAATCCTAGTTTGGTTGCTAGAGAGGTGAGGTCACCTTCCTCAGAGGTTCTATTTCTCAACACAAAGGAGATGACAAAAAACCGCAATCTCATGTCGTATTTTGGAACAGTGAACCAATTAACGTTAACCATTTTCAAAAGCTTTCCTCCTGAGCATCGCTCAACATGTGCTATCCAGTCAAACTGCTCATGTACTACACGTGAAATCATCACTTAGGGATAAGATGGGCTTCTATTGATTTTCAAGATTTTACCTGGAAGATAGAAGCTTTATCAACAGAGTTGTCTTGGCATTGGCTAAGGGGTGGTGCAAGCGGAATTGCGGGGAAAGTCTGACAAAGCCACGTGCTTACAGATCCATATCATTAAACAAGGAGCCATCATCCATTCTCCAAGGATCCTTAATTAAGCCAGTAGTTCAACAGCCATAATGGACAAACCTCAGGTCAGGAGACAAAACCCATTCTCATAGGTCATCCATTTGGACATGCATCTTCCAATAGATGGTAGAGAACGGCATTTTTATTTTAACACATTAAAAAATCTCCCCTCTCCTAACTTTTTATCAGGGGAAGAAAAATCAAAACCTGATACAGCAAAGTTTTTCTGTATCCTACAACATCACACTGCTTACACGGGCAGCTGGACCGTTCTCTGGGAAGGGGCTCCCTGTCTTTAAGATTTGAGAAGGGAATGACATTCAGGAGACAGGAGCCTCGTCCTCTGGGAGGGAGGGCACGGCAGTGTGGGGTAGCTCACACTAGCTCTGGACACGTCTTACATCCTAAGGAGAGGCCACAGCTCCTGGGGGGGCGGTGGGCAGAGGGAAGGACACGGAATCTTGTTAACTTTATGAAATGAACCAGGGGGGAAGGGGGGGGTTGAAGAGGATGAGTCGCCATTTAAATCTATTTCAAAATGTAAAATACTCGCTTATACTTGGAATACAGGCTGGGGTTGAGATAGACGAAGAAAGGGTACCTAAAGCAAACGTCCCCAAATAAGAAATGCAATCATGCTTACCTTTTGGATGTCTTGCACCGTCTCTGAAAAATCAAAGATTTATTTTTGAGTTTGAGAATTTAAAGAAGTATCTCACTCATAGGTAAACACTAACATGTTATAGGACTTTTTCAATTATTGCTAATAATTGAAAGAAGCTTCTGGAGCCTTTAGACCTAAGTTTCAGAATTTGCCTCTCAATTTTCCTAGCTCTCCAGCCTGTGCTATATACAAAACAACCCTGCACGCGGCTGAGGGTTATCTTCCCTGATCCCTGAAGTTTTGATGGATGATGTGTGTCTCGCCTTTAAAAGCTGTTTAATTGCAGAATATATTCAGAAGCACATAAAGTGTGAATGAATGAAAGCTCCCCACAATGGCTCCTCCACCCCCAGGCAACCACAGCTCTTTTTCTCTCACACATACACTCTCCTCCCCAGTGCTCAGGGTTTTGGTTTTGATTTTTTAAATAAAGATGAGCTATGCCACATTGCTTTCCCTTCTAAATACATGTGGACATTCTTGTCAGTAGGGAGAGATCTACTTCACTGTATTGTTTTCCTTCTAAACTTTTTATTTTGGAAAAAGTTCAGACTTGCAGGGCAATTGCAAACAATAATACAAGCTCCTACTTCATTGTAGAATATTGCATTATATGGCTGGACTGACATTTATTTAACCCCTTCCCACTGCATGACATTTTATGTGGTGTCCTATTACAATTGCTGCAAAGGACACACACATACTCAGATCTGTCCAGAAGTACCTGGCTGAGCCCTTCTACACATGCCCAAAAGGGTTAGGATGAAACGCACATTTTAAATTTTAATGGGTATTACTAAATTTTGCTCAAAAAAAAAGGTTTCAAAAATTCACACTCCAGCTTTTCTGTCTTTTGATCAACCTAATTCAGCTCCCCCAGCCCATTCATCTCATTTCACTATGTTTTTCTTGATCACTAATAGGGGTGACCATTTTTTCATTTTACTGGCAATTTGTGTTTCTTCTGCGAAACTACCCAGTTTATTCTCTGTCTTTTAAAAAAAAGAGTCATTTGTCTCTTCTTTCTGATGTAGGGGATTTCTTCATATAATAGGGATAGCCATCTTTTTTGATTGTTGTATACATTATAAATATTTTATGTCATTTGGCTTTACATTTTGTAATGGGGACTTTCACTTATGGAAGTTTATCTTTCTGTAACCCAATCTGCCACTCTGTAATTCCTCTGGTGTCTATTTTCCGTGTATGGTTTGACTTGGCTGATATCAACAAGACTGAAAAAAGGAACTGTATTTTAGGACTTACCGCTGGTCTTCAGAACTTTATGTGATCTTGAGGAAGGTTCTGGAGGAAAAAAAAAAGAGATCCAGTATCATTTGCCAACCCACATCAAGATTTTACCATTATAAATGCATTATAAGCTTATCAGCAAATTGGTTGACCTCTAGAAATTTTCTATCAAATTGACCTTAATCCTCATTGCTTGAAGACACTTAGCAGCAATTCATTCACTTGGTCAAAACTGTAGAATAATTGTAATCTCTTGGAATCAGGAGACACATCATAGAAAAGCAAAATACATTTGTACCAACCTATCAACTAATGGAGCAATTTCCTTATCTTTACCTCCTATAAGCTGATAACATTCAAATGTATATATTTTATTCCAGACCGTTCTGCCAAGCATCAGACCTCAAGTGCCAACTGCCAATCCGCCATTTCCCCAAGATGTCCCACAGACCTAGCAAACTCCACCTATCTCAATCTTTGCTTACCAGTCTCCCCCCACACCTGCTCCTGACAATACCTTCCCACCATAGAGACCAGGGCATCAATCTCAATTTCTCCTGTTTCCACCCATCACTGTCCCAGTGATCGCCCCACTCCAACCACCAAATGTCTCAATTCAAGCCTTCATCATCTCTCACCCAGATTAGTGCGATACGGCTTCCTGGTCTCCCTGCCTGCTTCATTCTCCACCTCAAGCCCGAGTTCTCTTTCTAAACGGCAAATATTCTCATAGCTCGTTGCTTCAAATCCTTCCAGAGCTTGCAGGATCAAGTCCAAACCCAATGCATGGCCTGCCAGCTTCCATCTCTAGGTCTCTGCATGTCCAGTTGTATCCCTTTCTATTTCCGCTCTGCCTTGTGCACTCCAGCCTCACTCCATCCCAGGCTCCAGCCAGGCCGACCCACCGGCAATTAGATGTCTATCCTGAGACATGCCAGCTCTACCCACGGTATCGGCTCTCCACTCGCTGGAGCCTTCTCTTGCCCTCCTGTGCTCCTCTCGCTCGTTGGTCTCTCCCCTCTTCCTTCCATTCACCCTCAGCCTGAGTGCCACCAGAAAGATCGGTATTTATTCACGTTTGGCTTCTCCCACTAGACTGTCAACTCCTCGCAAGCAGGAATCCTGTGTATGATGTATCTTTGCCTTCCCAGCCCTTTGCAGAGTACAAGGAACAAGGCAGGCCCTCAAAAAACACCTACTTAAATAAAACAAAAGATCCGTGGGCTCAGAGAATACTTGCTGGAGAATGGTTCAGCAAATGGACATTACAAATTTTAGTTCTGACGCATCCTTTGTGTGTGCCGTTGATAGGATACACATTTTCACGAGCATTAGTAGAACATCAGTATCTGCACGTGCTGATGGTGAGATGCTGTACAAAGGAAAGTTACTTGATTGCTATGTTTTATCCTCACTGGGAATACAGAGTTAAGTAGAAAAGGGTTTTAGAACAAAAGCTTGAGGCTCCCATCATTGGGCAACCTCAAAGGTATTCAAACGGGTAGCGAGCGCAGCAAACCAGAGAGAAAACGCCGTCACGTCAAGCTGAAAGGGGCTTTCGTTACTCGTGCCCCATGACGATGATGATGATGATTTTTTAGGAGGTACCGGGGATTGAACCCAGGACCTTGTATATGCGAAGCAGGTGCTCAACCACTGAGCTACAACTGCTCCGGGGTAATGATTAAATTTGATTACAACATCCTATTTACCAGATTTTCTTCTAAGCCGATGTGGGGCAGAGCCTTCTCTTGAACCGCAAAATGCTTGTGCCTCTCCCTCTGGACTGTAGCAGAAACCTGGGTGGTCTGAAAAGACAAGCACATGCATCAATGAGAACCAGTGCTGGGACCTCCCAGGAAACTGTCATGGCTTGGTTGGGGTATGGTATCTCCAGATTTATTCCTTTTCACCAGACATGGAGATGAAACCACCCCGATAACTGGTGGGGAATGTGTATCTCAGGGCTTTTTTGCTTACAGCAGGATTTTCAAGACTGTGTTGGCTTCTCTCGCTCTTCTCGCGTGTTCTGCCTTCCTCCTTCCTTCTCTCTGGACGCCCCCTTTGGTTCTCTCGCAGAAAGCTATAACAATTGGCTTTACCATTCCTAGAAAGCTAACTAAAATGTGTAATGTGCGGTGACTCAGCTCCCGCAGCTCTGTGACTCTCGGAGGTCCCAAAGCCCCTTTAAAACAGACCAAGGAAAACTCCTGCGGCTGCACTGGTTACCAGAGCCCCCGAGAGACCAGGCCCTGTCAAGGTGGCCCGTCGAGGTGAAGGCGTCTGGAGAACCCAGTCCAGGTAAGGATTTGGTGAGGCCTTCCTGCTGGGCACAGGGATAGAATGTCAAGAAGCGCTTTGGGCCCCCCGGAAGCTGTCCTTCAGTGCAGCGACTCAGAATATTTTTCTAGACATGTGACTTTGGGGCATTTGAAAAGAGCTACAGATTCCTCACCAGAAAAAGAATTCCCATTTCATTTCATGGAATTAAGATTAAATTAAAAAAAATTTTTTTTAATTTTTAATTTTAATTTTTTTAAAAATTTTCAGGAGGTTCCGGGGATTGAACCTGAGACCTCGTATGTGGGAAGATGGCGCTCAACCACTGAGCTGCATCGGCTCCCTGGTCTAGTTTTAAGGTACTGCACCTGCATCCTGACGTCTAAGGGCTGACAGTTTGGGGACATAACCACAGACCGGGCTTCCTCAGACTTGGGGTCAGGCTCTTGGAGGTCAGACAGTCTGGAGGCTTGCAGAGACCACACACACTTCTCCAACGTCAGTGGCCACATCATGTAAATGAGGCCATTCGGTCCAGCAGCTTTTCCACCCTGCTCACACTCAGCCAGTTCCAAACCCGGGGGACGGCAAGTGAGGAGCCTTGGCCTGGAAGAGCTGTGTGCGGCCCCTGTTACTGGATTGAAAATTCTGTGCACCCAGGACCCTCCTGGTTTCTGAGAACTGGCACAGAGCCTGGGGAGAAGGACATAATTTGGTTGGATGGACGTGGTCACGACAGGAGCTCACTTCTCCAGCTCTCCACCCGCCTCCGCCACTGCGCCTTCTCTTAGGGTGCTTTTGGAAAAAAATGTTCAAGGGATTTCCTCTGAATGCAATGTGGCGGTTTAGAGAATGTGGGGAAATTAGCTCCAGCCTAGCACAATGCCAGGGGATTCCCTGCCATAGTTTCCCAGGATCTGTCGGCTGCGAGATGGGCAGTCAAACCTACGGTGCTCTCAAAAGACACTGCCAGTTTCCAGTTTCCAGAGGCTTCTTGTCTTTCTTGGAGAGTTAACAATTGGCAGACTGGAAGGGGGAGGGGCAAGGGAGCAAGAACCCACCAAGTAAGATCCTTTAAAAGCTGTAAGGGAAGTAGAAGCGTTTGGCGTCAAAGTTTCTGGCAGACCGAGTGTGACGGTTTAAAGCAGCTGTTTTCCCTTCTAATTTTATGTAGTGAGATAGAGTTGGGTGTGACTGGTACTGCTGAGCAAAACCTTCTTTAACAGCAGGGGCCTCACTGATATTTATTTCTGTGATTTTAGAATTTTGTGCTGTTCCAGGAAAGCTACTATCTCCTTAGCCTGATTCTTGCAGATAATCAAGGTGGATTTCTCCGGGGCTGGGGTAAAGTGGGAAATGCACTGGGGGCCTTCTGCTTTGGTGGGGTGGGGTGGGGGATTAGTCCTGGAAACACATCTTACATTGCCGGCGGACACAGAAACCTGCCACATGGCTACCCACCAAGGGCCCCCCAGAATTACTGGGAAGAATTCAGCATGGAGACAAGTCAACGTGTTAGCAAGAGATGGCATTGTCCGCCCGCCCTGTTTGTATAAACAGCGAGTAGAGAGCTACTGTTTTCTTACATCTGGCTTTTTTTAAATAAACTTTAAGATAGAAAATGTTTTAGGTACAAGTAGATAATAAACTTTCAAATCGTATTAGGAAAACAAAACTTACGAATGGCATCCATTTCAAGTATTGCTTGCTTGGCCTGAAAGAGAGAAAGTGTAGCTATAACCGCAGTTACTTTTTTCCCCCCTTGAACCACTAATCTGAATACGGGTCATATCTCACTTAAATAACTGCATGTGAAAATACTTTTAAACATGGCTGAAAGGTTAATGTTACCTGAAAAAAGCTAGAGGGTGACCTGGGGACTGTATACATCCTGATTTTGGTTGTAGATGAGGATTGTGGTTAATAATTCAAATACAAGAATGTTGCTTTATATAAGGTGTTAAGAATACAGAGATACAAGGGAAAATACAACTCCTGTAACTTGTAGACTATAGTTAACAGTAATATTGCAATATTTTTGTAGCAAAGGCTAAGAAGGTACTATATTACTGCTAAAGGAAAAAAAAAAAGAATATGGGGTTTAGTTTTATGAGATGTGAATATGATCAATCATTTTTTTCTTCATTAACAAGAATGTTTTTTCTTCATTAAATGGTCATGTCATTTAACTAATCTGGGTTCATTTATTCATCTTTCTGAACACTGGAAAAACAATTGAGTTTATTTTCAGTATTAAATAAGATAAATGTGCCTGGGTAGGATTTTTTTAAAAAGTAATACTTCCGTAATTTATTTCATTTGTGATATTTTTTCAAATTAAATAAAATGTAATAAAAAATCAATTATTTCTTTTAGGCAGTAATAAATCATTCAGGGAGATGCAAGCAGATGAGCGCCCTCTTGTGGTGGGAGGTGCTACAATGGATGCCCAGAGCTAAGACCACAAGGTGGGGGTGCGGGGGTGGGGAGAACCTGCACCAAAGTGCTGGAAGTTCCCAAACCTGGCTGAATAAGGGGAGGGGGCAGCTTATTAAAAAAATGCAGATTCTTGCTACTCGTCCCTGATCTACTGACCCCAAAGCTCAAGGCATGGGGTGTGGGGTGTACACCACCAGCCCTCCCCATATCTTTGGGGCTCTCTGTTTTGAGTTGACTGCAAAAACGCTGCTGGCAATTTCCTCTGCCTTCCTCCTTCGTAGTGCTGTGATTATTCCCTAGGGTACCCCCGAATGTCCACTCTTCTGTGTGTGGGAGACTCCCCCCGAGGGAGGGGAAGAGCTGCGGTGGGGAGGAGAGCTCTGGAGGGCACGTCCTGCAGCCCCAGCTCTGCCACCTAACGGGGTGCCTGCCCTGTACAGCTCTGAGCGTTTTACATTTGTAAAACGGGACCACAGGCTCTTCCTCTTTCAGAGGGGCTATTAGGATCAAAGGGCATCCAAGTCAGTTACTCTCCCCTCCCTAAGGGCTTGTGCCTGGTAACCCCTGAGCCCCGCTTTCTGCACCTGCACTTGCTTCTCTCACCTCAACCCAGTCTTCTGAAGCTTGACGCTTTGGGGCTTCTTTTTGTTTTCGCTATTGTTGCCTTACACTCTTGGTGTTTAGAGGAACAGAAAGAGATAAATAAATTTCCCTAACATGAATCATTTTGCCTGAGGATTCAAAGAAGGAAAAATAAATGAGTTCAGGCAGCCTGCTAGCCCCTGTAAGGTCATTTTCATTTCGAAAAGGGAATATAACATAACCTACAAATTAATACTATGCTAAAAATAACTTTAAACATTATTTTACTGGTATTTCTGCTGCAATCTGTGACACTACAATAAAAATATTTAGGCTAAGTAGAAATCCCATTTATTAAAAAAAAAAAAAAAGGAAAAAGGAAAACAAAAGCATAGACTCAGCCACCTTAATGTTGAGAAAGCAAATGCTTAGGTTTTTATAACACTGGTATTTCTGTCAAACATCCAGAGTTTGAGATTACTAATTGGAATTAGTTCCAAACGCACGTATTAGCTCACTTTCTGTGAGGTGCTTTTACAGAACCGTGGTGATTTATGAAATGCAAGCAAAGTGCCACCTTTATTCTCTGACTTTTAAAACCTCCTGTATCTCAGAAATAGTAACAGAGAACTCAGCTCAGTTAATTTGGACAAGAGTTCATATCCCATTTATTTGCATGGGCAATATGGATAGTTTCAAGTTCCCTGGTTTCTGTAACCCTGAAGTCAAGATCAGTATTTTGTTTTTCCCTAAAGGAGCCTTGACACTTAATTTTTAAAAAATGCTATTCAGACATTTTCCACTAGGTGACAGCCAGGGACCATGATGGGATCAAAGGACTGGGGGGTGGGCTGGGGGGATGGCAGCCAGAGAGACTCCACTAATGGATTCCCATCAGCTGTGTTCACGTGACTAGCAGGGCTTCCGCTTTTGAGATTTAACATTTCCCATTGTGCACTTTTATTTTGTAGGAATTATATTTTGAAAGCTTTAAGCAAATAATTTTAAGAAATCATCTTGGGAGAAGATGTGAGAAGTTCAGCTTAATTAATAATCCCGTGTAAATAAAATAGACAATTATTGTAACATTAGAGTGGCTAAAGCATGTTAAATATTAGGCTCTCGGTGCTTCTGCAGACAGTGTGGTTAAGACACTCCTTGTTGCTGGACAGACCTGAGCTTGAATCCGAGCTCGGTCATGCACTAGAAGTATGAACTTGGGCAATTTGCTTCCTGCTTCTCAGCCTCTATTTTCACTTCTCTAAAATGGGGGATATAAAATTTATCTCATAAGGTGTGTTGCTTGGTGTCAAATAAGACTAGAAAGTTCTTAGCACAGGGGATGTGTGCTCTCAAAAAGTTGTAGCTGAAAAATAGCCTGTAGATTTGAGAAAATTCTTCAAAATGGGCAAAAAAGTACAATTCTATTGTGACTCTATTAACCATTTTAGAACATACCAGGAACTGCTCGGAATATACAGACGCACAGCCAGTGTGGGAAAAAAGAGGGTGGGAGTGTAAGAGGTTCTTGTGTTGCAATGGTATGTAATTGCCCATAAGAATCCCTCCAGCAGTTCTGATTTTCCCAGCAGACAGGTAAACAACAGGTGGGGCGTCTCACGCGCACCTCGCCATTGCTCACCAGGGCATCCGGGGCAGCGGGCCAGGGGCCCAGTGACTAAGCGCCAGGAGACCAGTCACCTCTCTGCACGAGCTGCCTCGTATCTCCCGACTCCCTGATGACATGAAACTCAGCTCAGTTGCAGCACCCACCTATGCGTGTCCATTTCCAGGGGACGAAATCACTGCTGACAGGCCCCAAGAAGCGTGTCATGTGCTTTTCAAAACACACAGGGGACTCTCTGCTCTCAGTGGCCCCATCATCATTTTCCCGTCACTCCTCTCTGCTGCACCCCGGCACCCTGCTCCACCGTGGCCCGCTGCGCCATCCACGGGGTCGTCCATCCGCCACACTGGCCTCGCTTCCGTGACCACCTCATCTCCAGCAGCCTTTCCTTCCACTCCGGAGTGGCCACGCCTAATCAGAGCCACCCCGGGGAAACTCATCAGCCAGGACTGCCCTGCCCCTAACCCTGTCCCTTGCTCAACTACCATCTCCATATTTCCATCACCCCAACTTGAACTCCTGCTGAACCAGTTCTCAGACCTGATCGAGACCAGTATCCTCCTGGTTTGTGTCACTCTACTCCGCCTGGAAACCACGCTCGATCATGCACAGTTACGGGGACCTACCCACCTTGCCCTAACCTCCTCTGCCCCCCAGCCGGGCCAGTCCCCAGCCGTGGGGGCCCAGAGCATCCGCTTGCTCCACACTAGTTTCTAAATGGCATCTGAGCACAGATTTCAAAGTGGCATCACCACGCTGACGCCCGTGCCCGGCTTCGGCTGGGTCCTTGCTGCCTGGCACACACGACCTGACTCATTCACGGCGACCCTCGGGCTTGCTTTCTTTCTGCACCTTTCCGCTCTCCCTCGGGCATCCAACTCCATCTTAGCTTCACTCGCCCACCACACACATAGCCACCTATGCTGTGAAGTCAAGCCCTTTATCCCACCTTCAAGTCTCTCTGTCTCCTCTCTTCTTCTCTCCTGGCTCAGGAAATATGTTTCCTTTCCACGGCTCCCCACAAGCAGTTAAACCCGTTCCTTCCTGTCTCCCCAGGGTGGCCTTCCAACAAGGTCACCCCTTTTCCCTTTGCTACCTCCTGCTCCCCTCGGCTACGTATGGACACAAGTGTTCTTCCTCTTGACAGTCTTATCTCTCTTCAAGCTATCAACTTTTATCCTTGTCTCAACTTTGGAAGGGAAGGGAGGGGGGGAGGGGGGGGAGGGGGGGAGAGGGGAGGAAGGGAGGGAGGGGGGGAGGGAGGGAGGGAGGGAATTACACCCAGCCTATTCCTGCTTCTCTCCCCCTTTCTCTTCAACCCACTGAGGTCTCTCCCTTCCTATCTCTTTGTTGCCAAATGTAATACCTACTTTTCGGTTTTAATTCTGGGACTTCTGTAGCATTTGGGACCATCCACTCCCCCTTCTTCAAGGCTCTCTCCACTCGGGGTCACTCTCATGTTTTTCCCTTCCAGGTGGCCCCTCTGTCTTTGGCCGTCCACCCACTCCACCACCCCTTGGCCAATAGCTGAGATGGCGGGATTCACAGGGGTCCCCTCTCCTTTGTGCATTTTTATGGGCCATCCTGTCAAATCCCAGGGCTTCAATTACTGCCTCTATCAAGAGAACCTCCAGATTCTCAGGTTGCAAGACCTGAAATTCCACCCGGGGCAGACCCTGCCCGGGCGTCTACCAGGGGAACACCGTGCTCCGCCCTCTCGCCCCCGTCTAACCGGTTTCACCTCTGCAGCCTGTGAGTCAGTCTACGCAATACGCCATTATCTTCTTGGCCTGAACTCCTGACTCATCTTTGACTCTTACTTCTGCCTCGTGGACTTTGTGGGTGAAATCTGCTCCCACTCCTCTGCGTACTTACTTGTCACACTGCCAGCAAGGTTACCCTCTCAGCACAGAGGGCAGAAAATGCCTTCCTCTTCCTCCAAAACCGTCACTGGTTTCCCAATGCCAACGCAGTCCTCCGCTGTCTGTGTTCGAAGCCCCTGGTAGGCAGCTTTTCTCCCTCCCTGCTCTCACCTCCTGCGACATCACCTGAGAGCTCAGCCTGCCAGTCTAGGCACATGCGTGCCAGGGCCACAGGGCACTATCCTTGCCTCTTAGCTTTTGGTTATGCTGTTCCCCCAGCCTGGCTTTTCCTTTCCCTTTCTCCCCAATGATTAAAATACCTCTCATCCTTAGAAACTGAGGCCAAAGGCATTTTCCTGCATATTCTGTGCCTTCCCTGCCCGCTTACCTGTACCTGAAACCTTTGTCCTTCCACAGTGCTTGCCTTATACCTCTACTATTTCATCGTGTTTAGCAAACAGCTAATTGTTTGCGTGGCGGGCCCGTTTCCTAGCATTCCCACCAACCCAACCTAGCTTCATCCCCAGAACACCTTTGAAGAATCCTTTTGCCATCTCCATTTTCTACGGGTTCTCTAGACATTTTCTCATGGCCTCTGCCTTATTCTTTCTTCTTTAGAGCCCAATGAAGGGGAAAAAAAATCCCACCCCCCCAAACTTCCCAAGCTAGTCTTTCAATAGAATGACATTAAAAAGACATGACTGAGTTAGTGGACCTCTTACATATCCCAGCTCTCAATTTTTCTTTTTTCTTTTTTTTTTTTTTACCGGGAGGGTCCCAGGTCCCTCCATATGGGAGACGGACACCCAACCATTTGAGCCACATCTGCCCCTCTCAATTTTCTGTATTTGGAATCTGAACGTTTCCCTGCCAGGCGGCCATCCCGGGACATGAGTTCTTCCCGACTCGGGCCTTTACCTTGGCTGGAATCTTCGCCACATGATTCTCCAGGATCAGCCTCTTGAGATGCAGAACCCACAGGCGCTTGTCCTGCTGCGATTTAGCCTGCCACGAGCAGAGCTGGACGGTCAGCCACACCTCCACAGCCCTCACGCCACGCACCCCCGCCAAGCCCGGGCACCCGGGGCGCGCCCGCGGCGGTCACCTGGACTGTGTGCTGCAGTTTGGGGTTCTTGTAGTGGAAGACGCTAAAGCT
>JAQZBX010090418.1:0-12515 GCA_029593785.1 Cabassous unicinctus
TGGAGTTGTGGTTGCCCAGAAAAGAGGTGGGTTAGTGTGGAAAGAGCCCTGAGCAGGGAATGAGAAGGTCTGGGTTCAAGTCCCAACTCTCTCAGAAGCACTCAACCCATTAGAGCATCAGTTTCCTTTTAAGTATAATGAGGACAGTAAATCAACCTAGAGTTGCTGCCAAGATGGAATGAGAGAAATGCAGAAAATGACATCAAGTGCTAGGCAGATCCAACACATGGCTATCAGTGAGTGATTGTGGAGAGGGAGAAGCTGAGGAAGCCTGATGTCCCTGGCAGATCCTCCCAGCAAGCTGCCTTTCTCCTGCGGCTCAGGGTGATGTTTAAGTGTCTGGCCAGGGAGGGTAATTGGGGGCTGAGTGGCCTGGGACATAGGGAAGAGCCATTGGGGCAGCTGTGGACTGGACCCTCTAAAACTGACCCAGCAAGGAGAAGCAATTGGGGTGGTGAATGAGAAACCTTCAAGTGGTCCCTGATGCAAGTGGATCCCATTCATCTCAGGATGCTTCAACTGATGAGTGACACCATCTCTACTCAGGAAAGGCAAAATGAGGGAGTTCCCTCACAGAGATGGATCCTCTCCAGCTCCTAAAGGCCCAAGGTTTGCTCCTACTATCCAAACTCAAACAGGTATATTGCAGTCATCAGATCCTCCTGGTCCAGGTGACCCAGCTTCTTCTGAGCCCCATGTGAAAAACAGGTCTTTCTCGCTGTGGCCTCTTGGTCCAGGTGGAGCAACTCTCCCTGCTGGAGCAAACTTGTCCCAGGAACAAATGCATTCTCTTCCTTCAACTGACCTGCTACCTGAGCCTTTGTTCTTGTGGCCTTTTGCAGGACCTGGCACCAACTTGCCTCTGAGCTGAGAAGGAAAAGCAGCTCTTGCTCCCCCCATAATGCTGTCCCTTAAAATTAGTTCTTGCAACTTAATGTAGATAAACCCTGACTCCACAGGCACCCCACAGGCAGCACCTCCTATGGCAGCTGACAACCAAAACTCTTCAGAACCACAAAGAGGAACTGATAGAGCTTCCACTTCACCAACTTCTCTGCTATTTGACTTTGATCATTTGTATCAGCCAAGGCAAGTACATTCTATCTTGATTCCAAAACCACGAGCCTTTACCCTTTTGGCCTCCCTGAGTAAGCAGACGCTAAGTGGGGAAACCCGACCAGAGACTGTGCGATAGAGATATGACACGCATCTGCAAGGCATCCAGGTCCCTCTCTGTGAAGGCGGCTTCTTCAACTTCCTGTCCTTTGGCTCTGGACGATAGGGTAGTGGTATGCTTGTGTTTTCTATTGACTTTCCTTTTCCTTCAGTTTAGGTCCTGATCCTTGGATGCAGCTATGGCAGGGTTTCTCCACCTCGGCGGTATACATTTTGGGCTGGATAAGTCTTTGCTGTGGAGGACCGACCAGTGCACCATAAAATGTTTAGCAGCGTCTCTGTCCTCCATCCATTAGATTCTAGTAGCACCGCTTCAGTTGTAGCAACTAAGAATACCTCTAGACATTGCAAAATTCCCTTGGGATAAGATCATCCCTTGTTTTAGTTTCCTACCTGCTCAAACAAATACCATGTAATGGGTTGGTTTAAAGAATGGAAATTTACTGGCTCATGGTTTTGAGGCTAGGAGAAATCCAAAATCCGGGTGTCATCAGGGTGATGGTTTCTCCCAGAAGACTGTGACATTCTGGGGTTAGCTGCTAGCAATCCTTCGTCCTTGACTTTTCTGTTAATGGCCATGCATATGGCAGCCCCTCCTGGCTCCTCTCTTCTCTTCTGGGTTCCACTGACTTTCAGCTTCTGGCTGTTCCCCGTGGCTTGTTTTTCTCTCTGTGACAACCCTATAAGGCCTTCAGTAAGAGAATTAAGACCCATCTTGATTTGGCTGGGCCACACCTTAACTGAAGTACCCTCATCTAAAGGTCCTAGTTCACATCAACACGAATGGTTTAGGTTTAAGAACATGTTTTTCTGGGGTACATAGCACCAAGCCATCACACCCCAGGCTGAGAACCTCTGAAGTGCAGCCAACCAGAAACATCTGCCTCACATTTGGAGTGATTTGTGGTTGCTGCTGTGCCGTTCTACCTCCAGCTAGCATTCATTTAGAGCTTCTATTTGCCAGTTCTGGGGCTAATATTGCCACACCCCATCTCCAGTTCCCTGGGGCCACTATAAGAGGTTAAGCAACCATGTCCAAGTCACACAACCACTGAGTGGTGGAGGAGGTTTTGTGAATGGAAACTTCATAACCCAGAGCATAAGCTCTTAACCACCAACATATATTATAGCTCAGCAGGGACTCCAGCTCCTGCTGATGTGCATCGTTGGGACAACAAGGCACTTTGCTGTCTCCTACCCTTTGCTAACAAGCAGCAAGTCTGCTGCAGAGCGCCTGCCTAACCTGCCCAAGGGGTCTGGAAGAGCAATCTTTTTGAAAGGTAATACTGGCCTCAGCAAAGGACACAAAATTTAGATCCTACCAATTTTGGTCCAAGCTACTGAACTGATGCAATGAATGAAGGTGGGAGACCTGAGCCACACTCCTGGAAGCAAATATCTTAGGACCCTGTCCAGCAAGTGCAGGAATTTATTCCAGAGAAGGTGATCTCCTTAGGACTGGAGGAGTCCCATCACATTTAATCTCCATCACATGGAGCTGTTTCTTATTTGGTTTTATTTTTTTAATTTAATCTAAAAACTTCCTTTCTTTTAGAAAAGAAGGCTGGAAGGATTACTTTCATTGAAATCAACAAGAAGGCATTTGGCCTACCCTGTCTGGAAGGGCACATGACCCAGATGCAGGCTAAACCTGTCCACTAGAACTGGGGTTAGCCTGTGCCCTTCTGGGAGGAGCACAAGCTGGACACCAGAGCTAGGTCCCAGCATCTCTGCAGCCACAGCTAGAGTGTCCCTGGTACTCTTTTCAAAAGCATGGGATGAGGAGGGAGCCTGGGCTCTTGAAGACAATGTTTCCATACAACAGTCTCATGTCACATTCAAGGGCTAACCCATGACTGGGCCTTGCTTTGTCCCTTGTGGGGGCTGAGCAAGCCTCAAGTCTCTGGCAGGTTGGGATTCCCCATGTGTCTGGGCCTGAAACTGTTTGATACCAAGCTCATCTGCCTCTGTGAGCTATCTGATCCCCTCTTAGGCACTCAGCCTGTGATAGACTAATCAAAAGAATGAGACCTATCAGAATGCTTCACTGCTCTGGATGCTATGAACTATAATCAGCAGATTTGATTAGTTGTCAGGTGTTTGCCAGGCCATATTGGCCCCTGGAAAATCTCAGAGCCCAAATTATAATCCAGCCTCTCTCTGGGTTCCCTGGTTTGCTAATTCTGCTGTTCTCCATAACCTTTATGTGGAGCTGTGTGAGGGCGTGGGATACACTGCATTCTTCTGCTTTTGCTAGGGCAGCTCCCTGAGGCTAGTCAGGTGTGAGGGCCTTGAGTTCCTTGGGAAGCAACTGTGCTGATGATTAATCTACTGTCTTTCAGCTCAAAACCTGGCTTTCTACATTTTGTAAACCTGGTACATCAAGAGTTCTAAAGGTGGGTATGAAGCAGCTCTAATGGATTTTGGGGTCCACAATCCAACCCAATCAGACGCCAATGCTCTTAGCCATCTGGCCAACTCAGGCTGAGGACCACAGCCCTCAGAAAGCTGGAGACTAACGATAGCTTTGAGAGGACTCAGAGAGTACAGTGCAGCGTTTATAAACAAAATGAAAGCAAGTCCAGCCATTAGGCCATTAATGGGATTAATAAGGCTAACATAATTTTTTCCTGAAAATATTCTTTTCCTGCTTGCATCGTATTTTGTCAAGGTCAAGCATATGATTATCTCAATTCTATCTATTATTGTAAAATTTTCTTCCTTCCCCTTCCACCCTCCCTCCCTTCCTTTTTGCCACATACATGTGTTTTGCCTTTATCAAGTCCTTGTAATAACTGTTGCAGGTACAACAGTGAGCAAGGCAGGTAGACACTGTCCTACCATCTAGTTGGGAAGACAATTCAACAAGTAACGAAAATAAAGTGTCATGATAGGGAAAGTACACTCACAATAAAGGAACCTCAGCTTTCTGTGGAGGTAAAAAAAAAGAAAAAAGGCCTCTTATAACAAGGGTCATTTAAGCTAAGAGCTAAAGGATAAGTAGGATATAGACAGGCTGACTGGGGTTGGCATGGGGCAGAATAGATTACTCTACGTGAGGGACTCCTGGTAAGAGTGTGGGCAGGGCAAGGGTGACTATAACACATCTGACCAATGGAAAGAAATCAAGACTGGCCCATCTGAATTAGAAAGAGTGGGGAAAGAATGACCAACCGCAACAATTTTATGCACTGAAGACTGAGAGTCCTGTGTCAGACCCAGGAAAACATATTCTATCCCTGACAAAAATTTAAAAAGGAATGCTTGCCTTTGCAATTTCTCAGTGCTAAAAAGTACCTAGCTTATTAATCCCAGGTGTTCCTGCTGATGGGAGCAGAGCCCAGTTTCTGACTGATGATCTCAGGAACTTCTATGTGGTGAAGACTCTTGGACTTGTTGAATGTCAATGCATAAAGAGTGCCCCCAGAACAGATTTCTCCCTTTGCACATGTGGGGGGAATTATTTTACTTTGCAATCTAAACTTTTACTTTATTTTTACACATCGTGGTAGTGTGATAGGCTGAAAGATATTCACCTGCTTAATACCACCCAAGCTATATTCACTTCCCAGTCCCTGGGACCTGTGACAAAAGATGCGATTAAGTTAGAGATTCTGACATGAGGAATTTATCGTTGGTTATACAGGAGGACCCTAAAGCACAAGTATCCTAAATTGCAGGTACCACACACAAAGAAGGCAACGTGATGATGGAATGACACAACCACAAACTTCCAAGGGTCACTGGGTGGCCACTGCATAGTTGCCAGAGGGAGTTTGGACCTGCTGACACCTCGATTTCAGACTTCTGGTCTTCAGAACTGTAGGAGAACGAATTTCTGTTGTTTTAAGCCACCCAATTTGTGTGGCAGCTCTAAGAGCTAATACACCCATGGATGATGAAAACGTACTAACACAGTTTCTGAAGTAGACCAAAAAAGCCAATTTGTAGTGGTATCATGTCCTTACATTCAAAAGTGTCTGGATGCAATTGACCACTCAGGTGTGTCACTTTTAACCTAAGCAACACTGCTTAGTATCACAAATGACTTCCATGTTTATTAGGTTTCCAAGGGAACAGAGTTAGTAAGTAAACAAACGTTCAAAGCCCTTATGCAGAAAGGGAAAGGATTTTGTTAACCCTCTCCTCCAAACAGAGAGGGGAAATTTGCTGATTTAAATCCAAACTGCTTACATCTTCTTTGGCATTTAGAAGAATTAAAGCCCCACAATTATCATGGTATTTGGTAAATTTTTCTATGATGCTGCTGCATGCTAACCTGCCGATTCAGCAGCTCGCAACAACAAACTCCTCTTTTTCTGACCCCCAGTTGGCTGTGCTTGACTCAACTGGGGTTAAATGGGCGTGGCTCCAGCTGAGCATTGGGTTTAGGTCTGCCTTTCCTGTCTTCCCATTATAGGACTAGTGGCAACGTGGGACACGCTCTTCTCATGGCTGATGGACGTAGTGCAGGAGACTAAGCCAAACCAAGAAAATGTACTTAAAACCACTGCTTGGATTATGTCCACTAACAGACCACTGGCCAAAGCAAGTCATATGACCCGGCCCGACATCAGTGGGCGAGGAAATCTGCTCTGCTTACCAACATAGCTCTTGCCTGGTGCTATTTCTTTCGATATTCACTGTGGAGCCCAAAGCCACCATGTTATATATACAGCACTCCGAAGCTGTCATGCTGGAAGATCACCTAGATAATCACAAGGAGATACCAGGTATTTGACTTTTCCCAACCAGGTGCCAAACATGTGATTGAGGAAGTCTTTGTCTCCAGCCCCAGCCACTGTTTGAATCTGCATGAGCAGAACTTGTGGTTAGGCCATTTGAGGACTTCCTGGTTTCCCCCAGATGTTGAGACAGCAAACATTATTAAGCATTAATTTTAAGCCTTACACCACATGGCTAAGGGGAGTGGGGTTTCTTTTTGGGGTGATGAACATGTTACAAAATTGATTGTGGTGATGGATGCACAACTGCTTGAATATACATGTAAGTGGATGGCTTGTATGGTATGTGAATTGTATCTCAATAAAGCTGTTTAAAAAGCATGGTGAGGAAAGCAGATGTGGCTCAAGCAACTGAGCACCAGCCTACCACATGGGAGGTCCGTGGTTTTGTTCCCAGTGCCTCCTAAAGAAGACAGCAAGCTGGTGTGACGAGTGGGCACAGCAAGCTGACACAAGATGAGGCAACAAGAGACACAAGAAGAAAAACATAATGAGAGACACAACAAAGCAGGGAACAGAGGTTCCTGGTGCCGCCTAAAGAATATGAGCAAGGCAAAGAGCTGATGCAATGGGCAGGCGTAGCAAGCTGATGCAACAAGATGAGGCAACAAGAGACACAAGAAGAAAAAACATAATTAGAGACACCACAAAGCAGGGAACGGAGGTGGCTCAAGGGATTAGGTGCCTCCCTCCAACATCAGAGGTCCCGGGTTCAGTTCCCGGTGCCTCCTAAAGAAATAAGGAAGACAACAGACACAGCAAGCGCAAACAATGAAGGGGTGGGGAGAAATAAATAAATAAAATAAAATATTAAAAAAAAAAGAAAAGCATGGTGAACAGCTTGTTATGTATCACAGACAGTGAATTCTTCGAATGCAACATGGTAGTTATCATCAGTTTTGACCCAGTGAACAGATTGGATACAGATGCCCCCAGATAAAGGAACGAGTTCTGCCTGCCTAAAAACATAATGTTCCCCGTTCTTTCTGGTAAGAAAATGTCACTGACCAGAATGATCACCCATATCTCTTTAAAAAGTTGGGCCTTTCTTTGCAATCATTGAGGATCCAGCCACAGCGTTCCTTCCCTGACAAACACGGAGCTTGGAAACATCACTGTCTTAGTTTGACCCATCACCTGGAGCACCTCCTTTTTGCTTGGGTCTTCCATTGCTCCCAGCAGTTTGTGGAACTGGCTGTGCAATGGTGTAGTTCAGCCACTAGCTGGGAGTGGAGGTTTATCAGATCTTGCCTCTTTATTAACCTGAAGTGTCCTGTGGTTTCACACGAGAAATTAGCAGCTTCAATGGGCAGCTTTATTAGAAACAAAGCCGAGTCCCACTTTGGGTGACTCCTGAGGGAGAATCTTCCTCATGATGTAGTTTACATTGTGTTATCCTCCATAGATGTCCTGGGAGATCCAGCTGCCTTCCTTACACTGAGGGGTGGAGCTGGACACCTAAGAGATGAGATAGAAAAATATTAGGATAAAAGTGATAGGAGTATGGTAACAAAATGAAGACAGAGCATTCCCCATTTTCAACTTCCATAAATAGCACTTTCTTCTCCTTTTAGCCATATTGTCAGTCCTAGACTTTATTGCCTGCATTGTGTTGGGAGATGTGATTTCTTTTTTTTATCCTGCAAATATTTATTGAGCACCTGATTCTTATAGTTTCATAATGGACTGTGTTTTATGTCAAATCTCTCCCACTATTCTGTGTGCTCCTTGGGTTTAGGGCTCAGGTCTTTTTTTTTTTTAATATTTTCAATTTTTTCTAAAAGATACTTAGATTACATAAATTGTTACATAAAAAAATATAAAGGATTTCCATATACCCCACTCCCCACTCCTCCCACTTTTCCCCACATTAACAACTTCTTTCATTGGTGTGGTACATTCATTGCAATTGATGAACACATTTTGGAGCATTGCCACTAAGGATGGATTATAGTTTACATTGTAGTTTACACGCTCTCCCACTCAATTCTGTAGGTTATGGGAGGATATATAATAGCCTGTATCTCTCATTGCAATGTCATTCAGGACAATTCCAAGTCCCAAAAGTGCCCCCATGTTACACCTGTTTTTCCCTCTCCCTGCCTTCAGCACCCCCAGTGGCCACTGTCTCCACATCAATGAAATAATTTCTTCCATTGCTAGAATGACAATAAGTCTATAGTAGAATACCAGTAAGTCCACTCTAGTCCATATTTTATTCCCCAATCCTGAGGATTCTGGGATGGTGACCCCATGGGGATTCTGGGATGGTGATGCCCACTCCACCTCTAATTGAGAGGGGGGCTTCAATTCCATATAGCTGATGGATGGTACTCTCTTGCTTGCAGTTGTAGGATTTCTCAGTTCCTTGGTATGGGCCAACAGGGCCCAATTAGCAGCCACCAGAGTTCCTAGAGGGATACTGGTCTCAATCAGGCTTACTTCATCTTCTCCTAATGAGGTCTGGGTGTGTCTGGGGTCCACCCACAGGTCCTCCTGCATCCTGATTGGTGTCAAGTGATAGTTCAATGGTAAACATATGGCAGGGTAAGTTCACTTCAGGTTCATGTCTGCTCCCAGTGGTGTGGGTATCCTCCTCAGTCTGGAAAGGTGGGAAGTGGGGAACCTAGTGACCTGGAATGCATTTTAGAGAAATGTACAAAAGGCCAGTTTGGGTGAGGAGGCTGTTGTCTTCCACCCTGCCCTGGAACATTTGCCCTGCAAGCAGGATCTCCTCCTTATTCTGGCTAGTGCAGGTGCTAAATGGGGACTTAGGGTATGCCAAGCAGCTATGAAAGCTTTTTGGAATTCCATTTGAACTTGTCCCCAAATTCCAGCATAGTACCAGAACAGTATGTGCTCTCATTTCTTTCCCAAGGTTTTATCACACAAGCCTGCCATGGAGCTATCACTTGTTTATTTCCATTTTGGAAACTCTGGATTCATATGAAGAAGGATAGTCAGCAGACATCATGCACATGCTGAACTCTTTGCTGGAACAAATTGAAAGCTAAAGCAGAATCTGTTCCCCCTCAAGTTGCCTTGTCCACTAAAAGGCATCGGGATACCAGGTATGCCCAAGGCAGACATGTAGTTCAGAGCTCTGAGATGAATAGTAGTTGACCAGAGCCGGAGAAACTCACATAAAAGAGGTTTATGCGAGCGAGTCTACAACTGCAAGCAAAAGAGTCCCATCCATCTGCCCCATGGGATCAAAGATCCCTCTCAATTAGAGGTGGAGTGGGCAGCACCATCCCAGAGTCCTCAGGATTGAGGAATGAACTATGGACATAAGTAGACTTACTGATATTCTACTATATACTTATTGTGATTCTAGCAATGGAAGAAATTATATCATTCATGTGGAGGCAGTGGCCACTAGAGGTTCTAAGGGCAGGGAGAGGGACATATTGGTAAAATATGGAGGCATTTTGGGGACTTGGGAATTTTCCTGAATGACATTATAATGACAGATATGGGCCATTACATATCTTGCCATAACCTACAAAATTGTGCGGGAGACAGTGTAAACTACAAATGTCAACTATAATCCATGCTTAGTGGCAATGCTCCAAAATGCTTTCATCGATTGTAACAAATATACCACACTAAAGAAAGATGTTGTTAATGTGAGAAAATGTGGGAGGTGCAGGAAGCGGGGCATGTGGGAATCCCCTATATTTTTATGTAATATTTATGTAATCTAAGTACCTTTTTTAAAAAATAAAAATAAAAAATATATTTAAAAAAAAGAAGTGAACAGAAAAAAAAATCAAAGAGAGTTATGGATTTAAAGGGTGAAACAGAATATTTATTTTACTAAGACGGGCAATGAGAGGAAGAATGAATCAGAAAATAATTGGTGGAGTCAAATTATACAATCCCTCTTTCTATTTTCAAGTAGGCGCCCCAGCCTGGAAGTCAGAAGATAGAAATTCTCTCCTGGACTGACTGCTTAGTGTGAATGAAGGGAAAACTGTCCTTTACCTACCGACCTCAGGCACTATATGAAAACAGCCCTGGCTGGTTCTCCATCAATTAGAATTCATATGTGACTCTTCAAATCTAACTTACTTCAGAGTGTTGCAGTTGTAGCCACAGGAAGTCTTTGTATGAGTGAGTTTATGGCCTCAAATATAGATAAGAAACCCTATAGGACATCGTGAGGGAATATTTTTGTGGGATGACAGATTTCCATGACCATAAGTTTGTTTTAAGCTACAATTATTTTCCTTCTGCAGCATTCACCTTGTGCACGAATAACATGAATGTTATCTTACCAGAAATATGTTGCGTGGTAAGATACATAATGGAAATAAGGATTTTTTTTTCCTCTTTGGCGATTGGCTATGTAAGCAAATGACAAAGACTATTAAAAATGAACTTTCCTCAATTCGCACTGGTAGCCACAGTAACATTTCTTATTTATCCAGGATTTTGTGCTATATGTAACACAAAAATATTCAAAGATGAAAATCACTCATTCTTACTTAAATGATGGGCTACATATGAAATAGAATGTTATGCTACATGTGAAATATACTGTTTTGAAATAATGAAAATTCCAATCACCATGCCTACACAATTTTACATGTTTAATACTAAAGTTTTTCATCCTTGTTTCATGACCCTCTCTGCAAAGTGTCTCAAAGGGAGTCGATTGAAGAATTGGAAAAGTCAATGATGGTGGGTGCAGTGAATGGGACAATAGTCCAGGAATTCATCCCGGAGGGGTTTCCTGCTTCCCTGGGCCTGGCGTCCATCACAGGAAACACACTCAAAGTCACTGTCACTTCGGCTGACTGCCGCCTGCAGACACCCATATCCTTTTTCCTCAGCAGTTTTTCCTTCTCTGAATGCTGCTTTATAACCACTGGTATTCCTAAATTACTGGCCATCATTCTTTCAGGGAAGCAATTTCCTTAGCTGCTTTCTTCATACAAGCCATTGTCTCTCTTTTTTGGGGGGCAACAGTTTTCTTCCTTATGGCTGTTTTATCTCTGGATCGGTACCTGGCCATTTGCAAACCTCTGCATTACCCCACCATGAACCCAAGGAGGTGTCTCCTGGTCACTGTCTGCTTGGTTTGGGGGTTCCTCTCATGGTGGCTCCAGTTGGAATGCTCTCCCAGCTATCCTTCTGTGGCCCCCATGTCATCCCTCACTCCTTCTGTGGCCTTGGCCCTCTGATCTGCCTCTCTTGTTCTGACACCAGATCTGTGGAAATGTTGGCCTTTGGCCTTGCTTTGTTCATCTTCCGACATCCCTCTTCATAACAATCATTGCATATGGCCACATCGTTGCCACAATTGTACATCTCCCAAGAGCCAAGGAGCGACAGAGAGCTTTATCCACCTTCTCGTCTCACTTCGTTGTCCTCTCCCTTGTATATGGCAGCTGTGTCTTTATTTATGTGAAACCAAAGCAAACGAATACGCTGGAATCCATAAAGGCTGCTCTCGGGAACTGTAGTGACCCCACTGTCGAACCCCATCATTTACACTCTGTGGAACAAGCAGGTCCATTCGTCTCTGAAGGATGTTCTGTCCAGGGTGAAATTGCAGAAATAGAATCATAGACTCTCAAAGGGGGGAAGCACCTTCTCTTTCATCTAATCTAATCTCCCTTCTCTTTCTGGAATCTCCTATACAGACTTGCAAATGTAGTTTTGTAGGTCCTTAAATCTGAAAGCTTAGAAAATATGTTGCAATGCATCTACTTGTGGTAAGTGCAAGGGGGTAGATAGTGAAATTCACAAGTATTAAGAATATCAAATTGATTTAAGAATAGATGTGTCATGACCACTATTTTTTTTTAATTTTGAAGGACACATATACTTAACTGTCGTATCAATAAGATTATTTAAAAGGACTCAATACAAAAGGAAAAAAACACAAACAAAAAGTACTCAATACAAATGTTTTCAATGTTGAATTTTTATATATAAAATAGAATATAAATCTTTAAAATTCTAGTTCTTCAGTATAATGAAAGCAAATTGAAATATCTCTACTTGAAATTCAAAGTCTCCCTTGGTTTGCCAGGTTGATTTCCATACCAAAGTAGTGAAGATGAAGGACCAGAGAGAGAGAAAACTTATGAGGACTGGAACAAGGAATTGAATGTTAAGATTGCTTCTCTGCTACAGAAAATTCAAAAGGATTGGGTGAAATCTAAAAAGAGGTGGAAAAAAGTCTAGCTGTGACTGAAAAAGTCTCTCCAAAATGCAACAGCATCTCTAGGAACTTGTCTCTTCATTTACGGAATTAGAGGTTTGCATGCAATAAGCTCTGGATGTCCATTCATGTAAAATGAGACTATTGCTACTCAATGAGACATACGAGACACACTGTAATAGAAATATAACTTGAACATGACAGAGAGGAGATAGGAATTTTTAATGGAATAATTAATGTTAGAACTATAATTTAGTTATTCAAGATTTTGATAGCAAATGATGAATTGAGGACAAAAGCCTATGCAAAAAGCCCAGCGGGGGAGTGGATGTAGCTCAAGTGGCTGAGCACCTGCTTCCCATTTACGAGGTCCAGGGTTTGTTCCCTGGTACCTCCTAAAAACAAAACAAACAAAAAAA
>JAQZBX010090419.1:0-12500 GCA_029593785.1 Cabassous unicinctus
GGGATTCCCATGCTCCCCACCGCCCACACCCCCAACAACCCCCCACACAACCATTCCCCATCCACGTGGTACTACACCCACAATGGATATACACATCCTGGGGCCTTGCCACCGAGCATAGACCACAGTTCACATCACAGGCCACACTTTCTCCCACCCAGTTCTGCATGGTATATTCTGATGGAAAATGGCCTACATTCGTCGCTGCTTCACCACTCAGGACAACCCCCAAAGTCCGAGAAAAGCCCGAGCATTTCAACTGCCCCTCCTCACCCTGCCCCAAAAATGTCCAGTGGCCACCGGCTCCACCTCACTGTTACAATTTCTTCCGACAATGAAAGAATTTAAAACACTCCTTACCCATGCTAACTTCTTATGCTATTGTAATCATACATTTTAATTCTACATGTATTTCAAATTCCACAAAACATAATATGTATTAGTTTAAGAGGCAAAATTAATGTATATTTTCTCACATATTTATTCTTTCTATTTCACTTTCCTTTCTGCATTCTGTACTTCTATTTAGGATCACTTTCTTTTTGCCTGAATAACTTCATTTAGTTGTTGTTTTTTTTAGCATGAATCTGCTGCCAATAAATTCTCTCTGCTCTTGATTGTCTGACTCTTTATTTATGCTTTATTTTTGAGGGATATTTTTGCTAGGTAAAGAATTCTGGTTGGGAGTTATTTTCATTTAGAAGTTTGAAGACGTAATTCAATTTTCCTCTGTTTTTATTCATTTCTAATAAGAAATGAGCTGTCAATCTTATGGTTACTTATTTCAAGGCATATTTTTTTCTCTAGCTGTTTTAAGATTTTTTTTCTTCATCATTGGTTTTCAGAAGTGTAACTATAGGTGGTTTTCTTTGGGCTTTATAGAACTTTTGTTGCTTGTTATCTTTTATTAATTTTGGAAAATTCTTTGTCAGTACCTTCCAAATAAGGCTTTTTCTCCTTCTCTTTTTCTTTCCTTTTGGAATTCCAATGATATGTATGATAGCATTTTTTTACTATGTTCCGTATATTTCTTACATTCTGTATTTTCTTTTTAAAAATCTTTCTCTGCTTCCATCCGGGGGAATTTTTTAGAGACTTGTGTTCTATTTCCTTAATTTTATTTTCTGTGATGTCTAGTATGCTGTGTTGAGTTCTTAACTTCAGTTATTACTTTAGTTTAGTAAAATTTTAATTTAGTAATTTTTATAGATTCTAATTCTCTGGTGAAATTCTCCATGTTGTCTTTAATTCCCTAAACATATTAAATATAGTTATTTTTATGTTCATGTCTGCTGATAATATCTGAGTCATCTGTGAGGGCATTTCTATTCTGTTTTATCTCTTGGATTTCAGTCATTTGGTCTCATCTCCTGCATACTTGGTAATTTTTTAATTGAATATTTGACATATTTAATAAAAATATTAGGGCCTCTGACTGATGTTATCTTCTTCCAGATGTATTTCTTTTCTTCTACTAGGCATAGAATTTGGCCACATCACTTTGACCCAATCAGGGACTGAGAAATTTTGAGACTGAGTTTCAGTATTTCTAATGGCTGGGCTATTTCCAGCTTTCCCTTATTCTTAGATTGAAGCCCTTGGTGATTCTCAATGCAAAGCCTGTAGTTTTTATCATGATTTTTCTTCTTTGGTAAGAAGTTTGGTATCATGAAACTACTTAGAAACTCTGCTGAGCTTTATTGCATCTTAACTGCTTCATTTTAGCTTCTGCTTGGCCCCTTGCCATCTTCACCTTAGGAATCTGCAAATGTCTTTGAAGGACAAAATAAGATTTACAGGTTTATTTCAATAAATTTCCCTTTGCTTTGGGGCATTGTCCCCTCAAATCCTTGTTACCATTGCTCCTTTCCAAAGGCCTTCAAACAGCTGACTTTTCCTGTGCTTTCATAGTTATTCTTGGTGGAAGAATTGATCTATGAAGTGCTACTCTGCCATAGCCAAAGTCATCTGATATTTAAGGTCATCTCATGGGTGGCAACTTATTGACTCATTCTTTTTTTCCCTCCTTCTTTTCTTCATTTCCTACATCCATCAATTCTGTGTACATTGAATATACATTTTGTCTTAGTCATCGTACGAAGTTTTTGTTGATAATAGACACATGGTCTGTTTCCTTTAGAACATCTCAGTGTAATGGAGGAAACTCATATATCCACACAATTGTGTGGTAAGTGCTCTATTAGAGTAAGGTATCTGAGCACTGTGAAAGTTCTTTTAAAAATAAGTATTTTGTTTATTTATTTAGATGCTTGTTATTTATCTACCTCTAGAATGTAAGACCCATGAAGACAGAGCCATTTCTGTTTCATTCATTGCTAGTACAGAGTATAAGTGCAAAAAATACTTTTAAATGGGTGATTACTTGCTATGAGAAGTATTTTCTGTCTACCTTTCAGGGTTATTATGAGAATTACCTTAACTGGCATTTGGAAACCATCATTATTAGCACATATGTTTCCTTTTATTTCACTTCTTTGAGTACAATTTTTCAGTAGTGTAGTGATACGATTACTTCATTGACACAAGGAAATAAATATTCCCATTTTATAAATAGGGACATGGATGTTAAGTCATCTGCTTGACTTAATGACTAAGATAGAATAGAATCCCAGAATTCTTTGGCTTTAAGTTCCATCCAGAAAACATGCTCAGAGAGAATTTTTCTTTAGATTCTCATATTTAAAATAGTGTAACTTCTAGCTCTCTCCCTTCATCTCTTTAAATATTCTATTTTATCATTTTTAACCACTTAAGGTGAATCTACAGTGCAAATTTTAAACTGGATTTTTAAACCATTTATTTTTTTCATAATGACATAAATGCATATTTCATTAGACTTAAAGAGATATATAAGTAATATATTTATTTTCTTTTTGAAGGGAGCATTTTGAACTTGAAATGGATTTCCAATGCTAAATTTAGCTTGTTGATGAAGATGAACTGGGTTTGTTGTAATCTGCCTGCTGGGGGTTAATCACATTGGTGTGTGGCTGTCATACTCTGGAATCATCAGAGTTCTTTCTCTCTTTTTGATTGGCTTTTTAATTGAGCACAGTTTACTAAAAAGTATTTTTTAAAGGAAAACAAAAGATTTCCAAATCCAGTATATCCGTCTTTGATTTCATTTAAAGGAAGTGGAGAACAAAGATTTGCACAAGGGAATACTGCTTTAAAATATACTCTAATTACTTACACATGCAAATTTAACACATTGCCAAGGTTGAGGGGCTTTATATGGGTTTCTATTTAAAGATGCAGTTCTGGAAATCTTCCATTTCCTTTACACATCCAAAAGAATTGACCAGCCTAATATAGCTATAGTGTCATGAAGTATGTATAATTTATTGCACTTAAACACAATTTTAAGTGTTTTAATGACCCTAGTATAATATTCAGGTAATGAAGGTCATTATTTATACTCATTTTGTAGATAATTCAATGGTTACTGTTAGACTTAAGTTTACTTAAGCTTTATCGGATAACTTGAAAATACTTATTAGTCAAAAAGTCCCTTCGTGCCAATTTCATGCAAATTAATACATTGTGGTCTTTAGTCTAGGACCAATTGAGCTGGAGTAAAATCCACGTCACCCCCTGTCCGTCATTTCTCTTCCTTTTAAACCATTTTACAAGTTCTCTCTTCACATTAAAGAACGCAACTTGGGTAAAATAACACAAAACAAAAAAACCACACGCAAGCCTTAAAGCTAATTTGCCTTCATTTCTTCTTTCTTAGTCTTCCTTTCAATTCCTTTTTATTTAGGTCTCTAAGGGACTGCATATATCGCATGTTTCTGAGAACTCTGGCTAGAGGCACAAAATATCATGTCTCATAGACTGGGTGATGATAAACTGCTCTGAGTGGTTTTGCAGTACAAATATGTCTTAAATTATGTACTGTAGATATGGAGTTTTGGGCATCATGATTTTGTGTCTGTAACAAGTGTGTTTGTACATAATGATGGAGATGTATCTTGTAATATTTGGGGTCAGGAAATGTGGATTTAATTACAGGTGGAACTTTTTAATACTGATTTATTATAAAATTGTACCGTTTACACTTCTTTGGAATATTTTCATATCTAATTACCACTCTATACATTTATCTACTCACTGCTGCCATTTTTTTTTTAATTGGGACCATCTTAAGAGCTTTATTTTTTTTCTCCTTTCCTTTTTCCCCAGTCATCCCAGGTATCAATAACCATTTGCTTCTAGTGTGACTTTCTGGATAGCTCTGTTCTTTAATTGTGTGATTCAACCTTGCATGACAAATATCTCACTGGGGTTGTAAAAATCCTAGAGTCAGCATTACAGTGGAGTGGCAAGGAGCTGGAATAATGGGGAATACGTAAAGATTCAGCTGGGCACTGGATTCTCTTTAAGGCTACGGTATTTCTATTTCTACCAGGAGGGCAATTGTGCTGCATCTCGTATCCATTTTTCATAAGGGTGTTAACCATCTGGTTCCTCTTGTTTTTCCCTTCTCACTCCTTCACATCTGTTGCATCTTCATTGTTCCACAAAAGTTACATTCCATATTTGATGCTCATTTCCATAAAAATTCCATATTCATGAGAGTGCCTAGATTTTACCTGTAGGTCTAAGACAATTACAGTGAAACAGCAGCCAAGGTCACAAGAAAGAACATATCCAGATTAGATGCACTCCCTGCCATGGAAATCCCTGGCAAGGAATAGCTGCTGGTCATGTTTTGCCTGTCCAGACAATCATTGGAAAGGAGCACCAGAGTTAGCAGCCTGACATATCCTTCCTGCTTGGGTCACCACAATAAGTGTGCTCAGCTATTTGTAAAGCTATCTGGAGAGAAAGAGCATTTAAATTGGAAACAGATGGGCAGAATGACACACATCACCCTGGAATTCACAGCGCAGTGCAGCAGAGTTAAATCAGGTGCTTGACATCCTGACAATCTTGTCTCTATAGGAAAAGAAAATAAAACACCTGGAGACCTTGGGTTTGGTGGTGGTGAGTTCACATTTTGGGGCCACTTGCTTTAGTTTGCTTAGATTGGTTTCCCTCTGCTCTCCTTTAAATGGAACTTTCCATCTGCAATTTTTCCCCCTTCCATCATTCTCACTACCTCTCTCTTGCCTCCACCCTGTAATCCCCCCAAATCAGTTCAAGTTAAAATCAAAACTCTGGGTTGCAGCATAGATGAGATGTGAAAGTGGTCACATATCCATTTCCTGGGACAGATTGTTGGCATTTCTTCATGTTCCCTATGTTTACGAAGCTCGCTCAACACTACTTATCTTGAATAAAATACTCCGATTACAATTTTATCAAGGCCATATTCGCACTGTTTGAGAAAAAGCCAGTGAAGAGAGACAATCTGACATGTAAAAATCAGCAGGTTTGATTTCTGTAAATAACATCTTAAAATGTATTTAGTGTCAGAGCAAATATACAACACAAATTATTTAGAAATTAATACATTCCTTCAACTTTACTCTTAGCTCTAGATTAAAAGCATTCATAGAAGCAAATGTAAATGCATATGGACATTCCATCAGGTAGGAGGCCGTCTGGTAGCTACAGAGCCAGGGTTAAGAGGCCTTGTGTTTTATCGTAGCTTAGCTATTAACTAGCTCTTTTCGTTAAAAAAAAAAAAGGTAAGGGCATTTATATTATGTGGTAGTTATAATACTGGCTGGATTAAGAAGCAAACAGTGGCCTCAAAAGGGATAAGTACTTTTGGTAAGTTAATGAAGGAAGGGGGAGCTATGTGAACATTTGCTTCGGTGTGGAATGGGGAGGTGGTTACAAAAGTTGTTATTCTGTAGAGGGAAGTGTCATTAAAGTGGTGGGATATGGGAAGTATTAGAATGAGAATGAGTAGAGACTTCCCTGAGCTGTCACAGAAGACAACTCAAGCTTGAAGAAGATCATGACTAAAATTTCCAGGGACAAATTAAAACTAGAAGCTGGCATTTGAAAGGTGGGAGTAAATAGCATAGACTGCAACTGTTTAGAAAAGGATTTTCAAGTGAAGAAAAAAAAAACTTGAGTAAATCAGAGAGTAATTGCATATGATTTGTTCACAGCATACATGTATTAACAGTGCACTCCTCTAAATCAGGGTTTTTCAGTCTCACAACTCTTGACACCCCCCCACACACTCACACTTTCAATATTTTTATTTAACTTTCTAGCAGGCAATTTACATGCTTCCCTCCTCTTCTTTGAGTAGCTGTGACAGTTCCCCAAAATAAACTACTTAAAAGGAAGCTTTGGTCAAGAATGTAATGAGACAGAAAAATAAAATCATTGCTGCTTTTAAAAAAGCAACACTTTCAAAAGTTATAGTCAAACAAAAACACAGAAACAATGCCTGCAGCATATGTGCTTTCACTGTTTCCTTGCCATGTGGCTTTCCTCAGCACCATGCAAAAGGCAGAGCTGCAGTCATTCACAGGTTGTCCTGCTAGATCAGAAAGTTCATGCAGCTTCATGTATTTGAAAGTCCTGGATAGGGGGACTTTTAAGCTTTTGAGATCCCACATTGTCATGGTTCTTCTGATGCCAGCAGTGCAAAATTTGCAACAATCTTGCTTGTCTGCCTCAGAAATAGATACCCCAGTGAGGCTGTGCTGGTGCAGTGTCCCAAGGTTGCCTTGCAGTCCTCAGTTGTGGCCCTCTTGTCCATGTCATGAAAGCATTCCATGGCTGATGTGTTGCCCTGGGGTCTCTGTTTAGGAATGTCTAGATTGGGGATGAAGGTTAAGCTACTACAGTCATCAGAGTCAAAGAGGAGTGGGCAGCAGTCTTGGCCAGAGGGTCCAATACTATTCTCTGGGACAAATGATACACTCAGGAGTGGAAGGAACTCTGTTTTCAGAGTTGAAATCTGTACCTTTCTGAGGCATCAGCAATGGACACTGTGCTGAGGCACAGTGGCTGACCCAGGCCAGGCAGCTCCTCCCGGCAGAGAAGCTGACCCTGGACCTGGCCACCAGTACCATTGCCACCAAACTTTGACATCCAGAAGGCATCTTGCTGTCCCATGGCATACTGGCTGGTTTTTCACCCACTTTGTTAACACAGGCAGAAAACACAGCCTTTGGTGTTACATGATCCTGCTGGCAGCAAAATTTTGTTGGGATGCCAATCCAAACCGAGGACCATGGGATGAATTGTCTTTTTAACGTGCTTGTTTACCCACTAGTCATTTCCAGACTTAATGTAACAAACAGAAATGAGTTGTGCTCCACTTCCTACAGCAAATTTGTTCTGTAGGGGGACCACTTCACAAAAGTGCATGCACGACTAATTTTCAGGATCACCAGGGTTGGCGTGTCTTCAGGCATAGGCATTTCAGTCTGCATTTCTGTCTCAAGTGACAATGCTGTCACTCTTGGGAGCCCAATCAGTTCTTTGACGTATCTGTTGTTCTCCTTGATTTCAAGAGCTTTCACCCACTGACTGCTGTTCTTCCTATAGATGTGGACATGATTACTGGATATAAGGGAAATCTGGGTTTCAGGCATGACAGGTGATTGATTCTTGTAAAAATTGATGAAGAAATCTTATTCTTGGTATTTCCAAAGTATGGAAAGCTGGGGTTGGGGTAGTCTGGACATGCTCTGAGCAGAGTATTCATGGGCTCTAGTTAGTCAATGCAAATTGGCACTGGCAGGCCTGGGCAGAGGACTGAGGACACTATTGACATTTTGAATTGAATAATTCTTTGTTGTGTGTGGGGCCTTCATGTGCATTATAGATTGTTTAACTGCATCCCTGGTCTCTAACCACTAGATGCCAGTAACTGCACCCCTACCACTGCCATGACAATAAAAAATGTCTCCGCCATTGCCAAAATTGCCCTCAATTGAGAACCATTGCTCTAAATGAATAAAAAATTATTTTTGAGAGAACAAGTAGCCTGATGGTTAAGAGCTTAGGCTTTGGAGACTGAGTTCTAGAGCTGGATTTGAGTCCTGGTTCTGTTGCCTTATTCACTGTAGGCCTTGAGCAAGTTACTTAAAGTTTATATGCCTGACTTTCTCCATTGTAAAATAAGACCAGTAAGAGTACCTATGTCCTAGAGTTATTGTGAAGATTAAATGAGCCAATATATGTAACCCATGCAGTGTATGGCACTTGGTGAATACTCAATAAATGGCAGCAATTGCTCTTACTATTATTTGCTAGTTACAAAATGGCATGAAGAAAGAGAAGAGGAATGTGGTTATTTTCCAAAAATAGGTTCTTGGGCATGAGGGAGTCATGGCAACCAATTATGTCAGTATTATTTTACCGGGGTCTTGAGAGGCATTGTCCTGAAATACACAAGACAGACAAACACCCTTTCCTGAAGATCTCACATATTAGTGGGGAAAGATAGAAAATTAACAGAAGTGACTTAAAACTAGTGTAGTTTAGCAAGCATTGCTAGCTGTTCATCAGAATTCATTCTATCCTTCTTCCAATACAGCTGGTCACGTGAAGCACAAATGCACTAGGTATGGTCATTTGAGTAAGTTATTTCCAATGGTCCATGAGCAGCAGTGAAGTGTGCCACTTCCAGGTCTAGCCAATAAGACCTTCCTTATATGATTTTTAATGCTTTTAATTTATTTTTATGGACTGGAGGCTCATAACAATGATCAGAGCAATCTTGGAATCATCTGTGTAAAATTGCAGAGTTAATGTTGGCCTAGACCCACAAATACCTTTGTGGAGCAAAGCCTCGTTCCCTGCCTGCAACCTTCAAGATTTGTACAGAATAGTCAGTGAAAGATAAATGAACTCCTATTGTATTTGAGGCATTAAATATTGAGTTTATATGTTTAGCAATTTAGTTTACTAAACAAACACAGGCAATTGTAGAAGGCTTCTGTGAGGAGAGATCATTTGAGCTGAAACCTGAAAGAGGAGAATAAGGCAGCCATCTGGGCGTCTAGAAGATTGTTTCTAATTGGAAGAATAGCAAGTGCAAGAGGTCTGTCCCTAACAAGTGACTAGAGACTAATAGTAGAATCCCTAAGATGTAGAGAGTCCATGCTGTTGGGTAGGGTAGGGGCATACAGGTAGAAATGGAATTTGGACAAAATACAAGTATGGCTTCTAGATCTACCTTGTTTATAAAATACACTATGACCATTGGAAGGACTTCTTTCTCTCTTCCCAAAGACAGTTCCTTTCTGACTAAACTCTTTTTGGAAATCTGGCACTTCAATTAGCATATACAGCCATCACATAGCAGCTATATGTTGTTTAAAAAGAAAATCCAAATGAATTTGACTTGGACAAAGACCATATCTGAAATCATTTGACATAGATTAATGAGGATATTTTCTGCTTCATTTAACATAGATTAAAAGAGAATCTAATTTGCAAGTATTTCTCACAAAATGAACAAAAATATAACCTCTGGAGAGATCTTAAGTGTTTTGGAATGATATGTTGTCTGGTCTTTATGTACCTTTATTGGCAATTAGTGCTTATGGGTAAGATCTTCATTCCTTTCTGAGGTATATTTTTTTCTACTTTTATCTATTTTCAAACTACCTTCAGATCTCAAGAAGATAGCTAAATTCCCTGAAGTGTTAGTATTCCTTTCATTGGGAAAACTCATTTGTGCTCAGTACTATATTTTATATGAATAATATGGCTATTTGTATAAAATGGGCACTGCTCTTTGGAGACAACCAGTATTATTATTATTATTATTATTATTATTATTATTTTGGGGGAGATACTAGGGATTGAAACCAGGACCTCATATGGGTAAAGCAGGTGCTCAGCCACTGAGCTACACCCACTCCCCTCAGTATTATCTTATTTCCATAGTTTCTTTAGATTCCAAATATTATATAGCTGTTCTGTAACACTTTTAAGTATAGGTTGAAGATACACAGACAATATAAAATTGAAACAATTCAGAGTGCAACAGCATTATTATATGTTGGCTTCTAAAATCCAGGAAACTTTTCCTTCAAATTACATTAAACTCAAAATGAACCCTTTGGTGCTCCCATATTAGAAGGGAAGATCCATCCTTCCATTGCCATATGAATCCACAGGATTTTAGCAAACATATCTGTGAAATTGGATTGGAGGGCTTGAGACCTTTGAAAAGAAAAGTGAAGAAAGTTTAGCATATAACATTTTGCAATGGTGTTTTCAGTGACTTATTCTTATGTGAAACTCAGAAAATTAGAAGACTGGCTTAATTTTAGTCTTTGAGTAATCAATCTTTCATTCCTGAACATCCTTCTCTCAGAAAGAATCTGAGCCAAAATCTAGGGGTTATCTTTGATTACTCATTATTCCTTGCTCCCTATTTCTGATTCTCCATTTTAGTATTCTAGAGAGTTGACCTCCAAAATATATCTTAAATCCATTTACTCATTTATAATTCTATTATTAATCAATCTCCATATCTTTTCTGACCTACAAACAGAGGTTTCCCTGATTTTTATTATCGTTTTTCCATTATCCATTATTCGCGCAGTAGCCTGAATGATCTTTTGAAATCACTAGAGTCTCTACCTGCATCACATCTTCCAATGGTTTCTCGGTCATAGTTAAAAAGGAAGGTAAATTTCTTGCCCTGACTTATAAAGCACCTATGCTTCCCTTATTTTATATTATTATTCCCTAGTTCCTTACTTTCCCACCATGATGAACACACCAAGCGTTTTCCCACTTAAGGGCTTTATGCAAACTGTTCCCATGGTGTGGAATGCTTTTGTCCATTGTATTTACATGGTTACCTCCTCCTGGTCTCTGTTGCATTCTTCGTGCCCAAAACAGTTCCTGTTACATGTTGGGCATGGAATAAATATTTGCTGAAAGACAGTTAATGGAAAATGAATCTCTTGGCAATATGGAAGACAGTGATATAATAGGCTGATGACGCATGATAATAATATACCTAAGAATTTTGGGTGATGTGACTTTTCCTCTTGAATTTTATTACATGTTGCTAAAGATCTGTTGACTCCTTAGAGACGAATCAGGCAAACATTACCTTGCAAACGGTTTCTGTCTTTGCATTTTCAGTTTCTATATTCCCTATTTTTCATGACTTATTCTAAAGAAACACAGACCCTTCAGATGGGAATATGCAATAAGAGCACATCAACCCGAAAGTGATCATAACGGTCTCATTTCCTGCTTTCTCTATATCTCCCTGGGCATGGAGTTCTTAGTGAGTAGGATTGAAGATGAATATGCAGGAAGAGAATTGGACCCCAAGATGCTTTTCACTCACTAAATCTTTCACCTCTTCTAATTCTAAAGCTTCCAAAAATCAAGATATATCCCAATTCATAGTCCTTATCTGCAGGCACCTTCTAAACCAGTTTAATTTGTCATTCTAACTTATCTATTTATTTTTATTTATTTGCTGCTGTAGAACATTTGTTGCTGTGGTTCAGCACTCGTGTATATTTTGTTTCTGCATAGTGTGCCCAGTGGTAATGTATCATTCTGATGACAATTGTCAGGATATCTGGAAGGTCAAAACTGACTTCTTTCAAGTATGTTCTAACATGAAGCAGAAAGAAAGAAATTTAAAACATTTCTTAATGTTTCAAGCCAAATGATGCAGATGCAAATATAGTGAAGACCTGAATAAAACAAATTGCATCTCTTTTGTCAGACCTCGATTTTCCCTAATTTGCCCACCTCTTTGCCTCAGACCGCAGTTTTTCAAACTAGCCTTCAAAACGGTGGCTAGCACTAGTTGGATGCTGTTGAATGAAGGTTTTCTGGGTTTTGATCCTGAGGATTCATCTAAAGTTTATGAAACACTTCTGGCATTCAGTTTAACGGTATATTTTGAAATTCTAGATTTTAAACCCTGTTTGGGTTATTGATTATGTTTAAGCTCTGTTATGTAAATTCCAGAGAGACTTCTGAGATCAAAGGAGAACGATCCAGTGCTTTCCATAATAAGAGTACACATTTGCTTTCTGCAGACCTAGCATTATTGTTTTGGATTTATAAATGGCAACTTTTCATAAAAATACTTTGTATGAATCATGCAATGCAAATACACATTTTGTTTACCACAGTTATTTGAATATAACATTTCAAATTTGAAATTTAATAGAAATGCTTATTGGAAAAAATAGCAAAATCATTCTTTTGAACTCTTTCAAAATGAACTGACCTTTATAAAAATCTGTAAATGCTCAATTTTCTTATGTCTCTGGTCCGGACAAAACTTATATTTTTACTCTTGGTGAATGAGATGATGGACTATTTTATCCCAAATAAATAAACAAAACCAAGAATTCAAGACTTTACGGAAGTTTATACAAGTTCTGTCGGTTAAATGTCAGTTTTGTGGATTTGTGTGATGTTTTCTAGGTAAACTGTCATTTCCTTTGAGTGGGCCCGCCTGCTTTTCTAGTTCTGGGTGTTAAGAGGATGGTCTCACTCTGCCAAATTCTAAAGAGAAGATGGGAAATGGGCAGCTGAAAGGAAAGGAAATAAGCGGATTC
>JAQZBX010090420.1:0-12514 GCA_029593785.1 Cabassous unicinctus
TCATCCTCACATTTGGAACTGCCATCTTCCTATGGCTGATCAACAGACCTCAGCCCATTCCACCTGTGATTGACCTTGACCATCAGTCAGTAGGAATTGAGGTAATTTACCAGTCATTCTTTTTTAGCTGGTCAACCTTGATCAAACACAAACTGTAATTTAAAACTTTGAGATAACTTAAAGGGAATTGGGTATAGGATGGGAAAATAAACCTGTCAACTGAAAAGTTCCAAGTTTAAACTTCTTTTATTGGTACATTTTTTCTTTTGTGATAAACATGAAACCACTGCTGGGTCTTATGATGCTATTCACCTAGATGAGGGGTTGGCAAACCAGATCCTGGGGGCAAAATGTGTCCTTTTTGTATCACTAGTGAACGAAGAATGTTTTTCTCAAATTTGAAGGACTATGTAAACAGAGAGAGAGATATCATCTGTGTCCCACAAAGCCTAAAGTATTTCTTACCTGGCCCTCTGCAGAAAAACTTTGCCAAGCCTTGATCTAGATGATAAGTCAGTACTTATGGGGCAGAAGAACGTTTTCATTGAGATACCCAGTGTCTGAGAGTGGGAAAGAGGTCATTTCCTTGAGTTATATTCTAGCTTTCAGTTAGCAGTCATTCTTCTAAAACCGGTAGTTTTAAGCAAATCATCCAATATCCTGTATCACTGAAAGAATGTTCTCTTCATCTCTCCTCCTTCTGTCTCCATGAGTATTTGCATCTATTTTCATCCTCAAAACCCTTGTATTTGTTTCCTGTGGCTGCTCTGAGAAATTACCACAGACTGGGTGTCTTAAAACAACAGAAATGTGTTCTCTCACAGTTCTGGGGGCAGAAGTCTGAAATCGGTTCCATGGGTCCCAAATCAGGGTGTTGGCAGGGCCACGTACCCCTTGGAGGCTCCAGGGGAGAAGTGTTCCTTGCCTCCTCCAGCACCTGGCGACTGCTGCATTCCTTGGCTTGCTGGCCACATCACTCCTCGACTGTTTACAGGGCCTTCTCTTCTGTCTGTAGTCAAATCTCCCTCTCTCTCTCTCCTAAGGACACTCATGATTGCACTTAGGACCCATCTGGATAATCCGGGATAATCTCCCCATCTCAAGATCCTTAATCTAATCACATCTAGAAAGACACTTTTTTGGCCAAATACAGTGACATTCTGATGTTCCAGAGATTAGGATGTGGATATCTTTTGGGGAGTGCTATTCAGCTTACCAGATTCTTCTTCAGAGAAAAAAGCGTTTCTTTTCCTTCTACCTCCTCTACCTTACGTGGGCATTTTTTTCCAAGCTACCTGCATTCTTCCTGGCATTTTTTGGGGGTATGTTTACATGTTCAATTTTTTCAATGGCATCTCCTATCCTGTGGATCCTACTGCTTCAGGGTATCATCTTCTCTCTAGTCTTCCCTTTTCCACCAGCATTCGTCAAGAGAAGTCTGTGTGCTGATTTTCTCTCTGGCCTCCATCCCACTGAGATCTGACTTTTCCCCCCTACCTTATCCCCCAAACTGCTCTGGGTCACTCATGAGCTAACTTCTAAATTCAATCACTTCTCCTTCAGCCTTCCTCTCAATGTCCATGAGACTTCATCTTTCTTAAAACTCCTTCTCTTGCTTTTCATAATATCATTCAACAGGATTTCTTCCTAGTTCCAAAACAGTCTTCTGTTGCCACTTTGGCTCTTTCCTTTCCTCAACCTAGGGTTTCATTCTCAGCATCCCTTGATTCATCAAAAGCAGGGCTCTGCTAACATTTTCTGTAGAGGCCAGACAGTAAAGAGTTTAGGTATGTAGGCCATATGCTCTCTGGTGCAACTGCTCAACTCTACTGTTGCAGCACAAAGGTACCAGACAATATGCAAATGAATGAGCATGACTCTGTTCCAAAAAACCTTACTTATAAAAGCAGATGGTGGGCCCATGGACTGTAGTCTGCCAATCCTAGCTCTAAAGCCTCACAGCTGAGAAAATGACTTGAAATAGTGCCTAAAGGCTATGTCACCCAAATCTGACTTTCTAGTTCTGACCTCTCCCCTGAGTTCCAGTCCTGAGGATACAGCTCATGGGCTCAAGTGACCTCAAGTATTTCAAACTTAACACGTCTCTTGATTGCACATCTTCTCCCCTGCACATACACACACACCCTTTCCTGTTTCCTCCTGCTCTAGTGCAACTAAATGCATCCTTCCTATTCAGTTGCCTAAAGTTAAGACTGAATCATCTTTGATTCTTTTCTTTGCCCCCTGCATGCACATAAACAGCAAGGCTCTTGCTTCACTGGACAAGGAACTTTCTTTTGAGCATCTTGTCTTAATGTGACATCTCATGGAAACCTTCCTTGATGCTCTAAGTCAGATCCTTTGTTATATCCTCATGCTACCCTGTGCTTTTCTAGCCCTTATCTTGGTTAGTAATTTACATTTTTGAATATTTATTTAATCAGTGCCTATTCCTCTCAGACTAACTTTCATGAGGGTTGGACCATGCCTGTTTTTGTTCACTATTGTAGTTCTAGCACCCATCCAAGGGCCTGGCCCTGCAGTTCCAGCTGAGATTTCTAGACAGTTCCCTAGCTATTCCTTCCTCACATACCCTATTCTTTAGCTACCCACTAGACTCTGCAATGGGTTTTCTTCGCTTCATGCTTTTTTCAGGCTGTTTCTTCATTCTAGGCTATTCTTCCTTTTCCTCCTTTCTACCCTACCCCAAACCACATCTTTTGATAAATGTTTACTTCAAAGTCCCTATTGAAATATCATTTCTTCTTTGCAGACTTCCCACTTTAAACAGAGTTAGTTGCTTCATTTGTTTCCCAAAATGTGTCTTCATCTTTATTACTTTAGGTACAACATAGACTTACAGTGTGAGTTTTTCTCTTTCCATCATTAGACCCACTCCAACAGCCCTGGTTCATGAGCTACTGAAGTGCAGCAATTTTATCTTAACTCACTTTGCATCTATAGTATTGCACAGTGACTGGAACATATTACTCACTCCATAGATGTTTAAATTGCATATGATTAAAGAGGATATAAAATCATAAATATTATCCTTCTATGCATAGAAAAGGATAGGGAGTTATACCAAAAGCATAACTGTGATGATCTCTGGGTGGTGGGATTACAGAAAAGTTTTTCCTAAGTATTCTTTTTATACTTCTAGATCTCCTAAAATTTCTATGCTATAAACATACTACAATTGTGAGCTTCAAAAAAGGTATCGAGTGCAGAATGAAGGGGTCATCCCTGTGGCCTCAAAGGGAAAGACGATGGGTATCAGCACTTATGCTGTCTTCAATTCAATCCATAAAGGGTTTGGGAAGGATGGAGGGACTCAGATACTGCCTAAACTTGGTCTTATGTCTTAGGGAGGAGCACGGAAGGGTGCTCGCCAGAAGAGCAACGACCTATTATATTACTACTTCTCAGATGCCAAGACCTTCTATGAAGTTTTCCAAAGAGGACTTGTTGTGTCTGGTAAGACTGGCATTCTAGAGTCGGGGGGCCTGTTCCTTACCTCCTTCTCCCTCTCGCTTCTAAACCCCAGCTGTTTAGATGTGCCAGTCTGAGTATAATCATAGCATACAAAGTGGAGGGGACCTTAGCACAGCATCAGGGTGGGGTGCTGGAAATGGTGTAAGACAAACTTGGGTTGAAACCCCACTTCTTCCACTTCTAGCTGTGTGACACCGAGCAAACCACCTCGTCTCTCTGCATCTGTTCCTCACTTAACACAAAGAGAGCTTTCCTGCCAAATTGTTGTTCGCTTACTATATTTGTTTAGGATCATGCTTTTCATGAATGCAATTCCCTTCATTTACATATGCAGAATCTGAGCCGGATTTAGAATTCAGGCCTCTGACTTCTTACCTTGGCCTTGATATCATACTACTGGCCCACGCCCATTCTTGGTGCAACAGAAGGCAATTATCTTTTGGACTTTCCTAGACACACCACCCACCACAGGGTCTTTGATAAACTCATTTGGAACAGATCTATCTCAACACTTAACTCTCGTATTAACTAACAGGATGCCAAGTGCACAGTGTTCCTTCCAAACAAATTGGCTTACAACGCTTCCCAACCTTTTTCTCTTTTGGGTAACATGTCTAGGCCTAGGTTTGTCTATGTGACTGCTTATTCTTCCCCTTCCCCTTTGACTATGGCCATAATGATATCAATAGCCAACACTTGTCAAATGCTGACCATATACTATCTACTTATTTTTCTCCAAACTCTAGGGATTGGTTACAATCATACCATTTTTAGAAATGAGAAAATGGGGAGTCAGAGGCTCAGTAACACACCCAAGAGTTGATACTTAAAACTAAGCCTGTCTGATTTGACTAGTCTATTTTTGGTCAGCCCTTTTTTAAGCGTTTTTTAAAAGTAGTTAATTCTTCAGACAATGAAAGGTTTATGATAAAGAAAACTTCTATCTGATGGCTCCACAGGGGCCTGTACTTGTATTTCTGACTCTATTCAGCACTTATTTTGACTTCCACATGAAGAGCAAACAAAATCCAAATTGGCCATTAGTTTCTTTACTTACCTGGCAACTTAAAACAGCCAAATAAGTAAAGAAGATTGCTAACTTAAGATCAACGTAGTAGAATTTCCTCTGGACTTTTTATTTTTTTTAAATTTTTCTTCATTAAGCATGTGTTGCTATTGTAATTAGAAACAAGCCATTTAGCATGTTATACATGTCATATAAATTACTTCATTTAGAAAAAAAGTTTTTTTCAAAACCAAATTAAAAGTAAACAGATATGGTTAAGATTGTCTCTCATGTAAGCAAGCATGAGAAATCTGACCTGGCTACTTCTACAGAGAAATGGGCACTTCTGGTCCCAGTTGGGGTTGAAGACATCAGCTCAAACACATCCTTTGCAGCTCTTACCAGTGAATGGTCTGTGTACAGACCACAGGTATGTAGAGAATCACCTAGGGATATTGTTTAAAATATAGATCCTCTGACTCCACCTTACTTTCATTCAATCAGAATTCCAGGTGGTGAGATTCAGGAATCTGTATTTTTAACAAAGCTTCCGGGAGGTTCTGCATGCTGGACTTTGAATTCTACCTAACTTATGAGCTGTAACTTGCCAAGAAGTTGTTAAAGGGTAGGCTGTTTGTGATGGCCACACCTTAGAACAGAGAGAGATCTGAGTTGAGTAAGTTAATCAAAGGCTAGTCTTTTGCCTGGTCAGGAGTTTAGCTAATAGGCTGAAGCTGATTAGGGCACAGAGTCTAATGAGACCTGAGTTGGTGCCCCTTTGGACCAATTATTTGCCTTGTTCCTTGGCCAGGGCCTCAGCTAGCATTGTCCTTAATAGGGAAGTGATAAGAGGTGGCGGAATAGTTTCTTCCACATTTCACTGGCCCTACCACTTAGTGGGTGAGCTTGAGGAAGCCTCTGCTGACCCAGTCCTTCATGGTTCTCAGTATAATGGGGATAAAAATATTGGAAGGACCAATTGTATTGACATGCCTAGCATGGAGGAGGCATTCAATAAATGATATCTACCACTAGTGACTAATATTAGTGCAAACAATCTCACTGGGTCACCCCTCGAGGCATATGGTCTGGGGCTGGCGCAGTGGCTCCAGCTAACACCTAAGGCAGCAGGTTACAATCTGAGACTTTATTTCTTGAGCTTTCTTGCAGCAAGAAGAAAAATACTAACGTTTCCTGTGGACAGTCTCCTCATTCATGTTTTATATCTCTTTAATCGGAGAGTAGCTCTCTCTTTCCTGCTTTCCTTCCTTTTTCCTCTGTCACTTAGGCCAGAAGCTCACTATTCATCTCTGAATTCCTAGTAACTCTCTCGCTGAACGCTTCCTTTTGGCAAGATCTGAATTCCTCCCAGCAATTTGGCTAGATCCTCTGTGTAAAATTTCCTTCCTTTTTTATAATTTGGCCTCATTCTGGCCTAGATGTGGGGCTTCTCAGCTAGTTAGGGTTGTCCCTTAGTCTAATACTACAACTTCTGCAGCTTGGTTTTAAGAGCTAATTATTTACTGAAGTTAATGAGTGTTCCCAGACTTATTTTATTTATGTATTTATTTTAAGGAGGTACTGGGAACTGAACCCAGGACCTCGTACATGGGAAGCAGGCACTTAACCACTGAGCTTCATCCATTCCCCCCAGACTTATTTTAATTTTAAATAAGACTGAGTAGTAAACAAATATACATATATGCATATATATTTATATATCATTTTACAAACATTTGTATGCATTGTGAAAAATTTGATTTTTACCCACAATAAAATAAAAAAAAAGACTGAATAGTTTGGATGTTCAGAAGTATAATTCTTCTATTATCAAATGTAAGATGTGAATTGGAAATATTTTGAAGCCAAATGTACATGTATGTGTGTATATTATTACAGCTCTCTATGACCCTGTGTCTCAGAAGACCCTCTCATATAAATGGGTAAAGTGTCTGAACAGATGATTCATGAGAGTAAATAAAACTTAACAAATAAGGAGAAATGTTTTACTTTACTAGCTACTAAAGAAATTTAGATTAAAGTAGTACCTTTTGAAAACTATCAAATCAGAAGACAGTATTTAATATAAAATTTTTCCTGTTATATTTTAATGTGATTAACAGAAGACATTTTTAAAAGATAATATTCAGTGCCTATGAGAGTGCAATGAAATTTGATATGTTGCTGGTAGGTGGGGGGAGTAAATTGTCACAACTGGTCTACTAAGCAGTGCAGTGCTGGGCATCAAAAACCGGAGCTGTTCTGACCCCTCTTCTTTCTAACATAGTTACTTCATTTTAGGGAATCTATTTGAAGAAAATGTTCTCAATTTAAAATTACCAATTTGAAAATATTTATTATAGCATTATTTAATATGTCAAACTTGGAAACAACCCAAATACCCGCAAGGTGGAAAAGTAAACTTATCTGTTGACCATCATAAGGCCATTGAAATCTCTACAGAGAAGAAATAATAATATGAGAATGTTTATACCAAATTGGGGAAGGAAATAGGATACCAAACTATGTATATGAAGAATGACCATAACTGTGAAACCATGCAAAGGAAATATGAAAGGAAATGACAGTGTTAATGGGGTTTGTGTGATGAGTTTATTGATGATGAATTTTTATTTCTTCTATATTTTTATGAGCATACATTTCTTTTATTAAAGGGAAGCTCAGTCCAAGATGATTCAATACAGGCTGTGTTTACTTATAGGCTTTTACTTGATCACATACCGTGGGTCAGTCCATCTTGAAGCCTTTCTCTGGATGCCCACATTACCGTGGAGGCCACACATTACAGCATTGAGCCACTCTTGTTCTGTAGCATTTCCTACCTGTTTCAAGTGTAATTTGTAAGACTCTCTCTGCCTTTGAGAATTTAATACTTAACTTCCTTTGAACTTCCTGGGCACATAAGAAAAGTTGAAATTCTTCCTGGATTTATCCTTTGTGTCTTGCTTCTTCTTAATCCCCTTCTACTTTCTGGTCCAAAGGATTTACAACTGAGCTGACCTCTTTTTTTTTCTTTTTTCTTTTCTTTCTGTAATGTCATGTTTGTAGACAATGGCCCCTGCTTGGGATATAGAAAACCAAACCAGCCCTACAGATGGCTGTCCTATAAACAGGTGAGTCATGCCCAGTTTTGGAAAGACTCTTTTGGTAATGTGGTACTTGAGCTAATTTGATCTCTTTTGGGTCTTGGCCTCTTTTCTCTTTCTCTCTCTTTTGTAGGTGTCCGATCGAGCAGAGTACCTGGGCTCCTGTCTCTTGCATAAAGGATATAAGCCATCCCCAGACCAATTTGTCGGCATCTTTGCTCAGAATAGGCCAGAGGTAACCATGCTAAAGTTAACTCAAGGAAATTCATCAGGACTAAGTCTAAACCCTGCCCCCAATCCAGCCTCCTGTGCTTGCTAATCCTATTTTAAATGTCTCATATGCAGGTATTCCTCAGCCTGTAAGAGTTATAGTTCAGGGTTTCCTTAATTCCTGGTTGAACTTCTATTGCTCTAGGCTAGGTGTCTGGATTTCTCTTATTTCCCAAAACCATCACTGAAGCATCGTTTTAAGCCTGTGCGATTGCAGTATGAGAAAAAGTCGGAAGCCACGAGGGACTGGCAAATGAGACTTTGAGGTTATGGTGGAAAGGGATGTACCGTGTATTAGAACTGGAGCTCACAGGTTGCACTGAGCACCCAGTGCTACTGAGACAGGCTATAACCATCACTCCTCAGAGAAGTGGAAGCAGAATTTAGGCATTAAAATGACTGGACTTAAGCTTATCTCTAAGTTCAAGTTAACAAAGTCAGGAGGCCCACAATCCACAGGGAAAGTCTTTGTGTGGTTCAGAGTAGTTGGATGACATATGCTTACTAGAGCCAGGTTGCTTAATCCTCAAATTTGGGAGGGTGCTGGCTGTACTTTTAGGTGAATCTCCATACTCCAAGAAGAGGGAGGCTTGACTCTAGTTTAGAAACAATACCAAGCCTACACTGACATTCAAGGCTCACCATTAGCAGATTCTGGCCCACATTTCCAACTCTATTTTCTGTCACTCTTCATGCTTCCTGGTGTATATATGGTGATGCCATGCTATCCTATCTTTGTTCAGTCACTTCCTTCTTCTTTGAATGCCTTCCCTGCCTTCAAAATCCAATTTCTGCCACTTTCCCAAAGGCAATCTCATATAGCCTTTACCACTCCCTTGAAAGTGATCTCTGCCTCCTTAAAATTCCATGATGTTTTCCATACCTCTTATGACTGGAACTTATCACACTCTACATTTGTATTCTGCTCTACCTTTATATCATTATTTCTGTACCTACCAAATCTCCCTTATTTAACTGTACTTGACTTTATAGCAGTATCTGTAACAGTTCTTATGACCCCCCACAGTGACTTTTTTTAACTAAAAGGCACGAAATAAGCATTTGTTGGCTGAACGAGTGGATTAGCGCTCTTCCCTTTCAGAGTGCTCTCCCGTCCTCACTTGAGCTTCTCTCTATACAGTGGATCATCTCCGAGTTGGCCTGTTACACCTACTCCATGGTAGCCGTCCCCCTGTATGACACCTTGGGAGCAGACGCCATCATATATATAGTCAACAAGGGTAAAACTTTGCTGTTACATTACAACTTGGTTCTTTCTTAATGGTGAGAAATCCTTCAGTCTCAGATTTTGTTAGCAGGCTTGGAATGCTGTGGCCAGAAAACGGTCAAGTCTTTCCTGACCTATAACACTTTGGGTATAATTTACAGGGAAGTTATAAAAAGTGGGGCTATGCACAGGCAGGAAGTTCAATGAAATACTTCAGGTATGACAATATGTCTCAGAAGCAAGACTACTTACTTTGGCAACACTGGATAAAAGGCCATAGAGTGAGCTTAATTGACTAAATTACTGTGAAACTACAGGTTTAATTCCCTACCCTTGGAAACCCAAGTTAGTACAGTTAACCAGGATATACTAATATTGATGGCGAGTCTGCAGAAAAATTAATTATCATTGTTAGAGAAAAGTTCAACTTCAATGGGCAAGTAAAACTAATATCTAATATGTTACTTTTGTCTCACAGAACTAGTAGATTAAGTGAATAGAACTATTTAAACAAAGGGTACAATCCAAAGTTTTCTATCTGTGCAAATGAGAATTAAAACAAATGCCAACATTTAGAATCATAAAATGTTTGTCTGCTGAAATCCCATTTTGCCCCTTCTTTCTCTTCTACTCCCTACTTCCCTTACCAAAATAAAACACATTGATAGGGCCACAGTTAAGCAACATGTACGCGTTGTCTGGATGACAATTCTTAAGCAGAAGGATATTAGTGGCACCTTTAGAAAGAAAGCTGTGCAACTGTTTAGAAAGAAAACTAAGTGCATTGATTGTCAGTGGAACGTTCCAAGTTGTACATTATAAATCTGATTCATAGTCATAATCTCCTTTGGGGACCTGCTAGCTTTGAAATTTTAAAAATTCTCTTCCTCCTTGCCAGGCAATCAGATGCATAGCAGAATGTGGGGATGTGAACACTGCTTCTCTTTCTGCTTTCAGCTGATATTGCCACAGTCATCTGCGATACACCCCAAAAGGCATCAAGCCTGATAGAGAATGTGGAGAAGGGCCTTACCCCAAGTCTGAAGATGATTATCCTCATGGACCCTTTTGAGGATGACCTGAAGCAAAGAGGAGAGAGGAGTGGAGTTGAGATCTTATCTCTGTTTGATGCTGAGGTATGGGTCTGAAACTCAGCCTGCAGCTCAGAGGCTGGTCTGATGCCACGGCAGCTCGCAGGGCATCCACGTGCAAGCACGGGGCTGTTGTTCACCAGGGTGGCAAGAGAGGAGTAAATCAGACTCATGCTGTGAAGCTTTGAGATGAGTCTCCTCAAGGCAACTCAGAAACCCATGCCAGGGGAGTAGAACAATCTAGGGCCAGTATGCACAGATTTCTAGTAGAGAATTTATAAATGGAGACAGTAGAGTTTAGTGGTAGTTAAGGATATGGGTTCTGGAGCCAGGCTGCCAGGGTTTATTTATGTTCCAAGACCACATCTATTAGTTAGGTGACCTTGGGCAAGGTCGCTTGCTATTCTATGCCTCCCTTTCCCCATCCATAAAATGCAGATAAAAATGCAGGTGTTGTAAAGGGTGAAATGAGTTAATATATGTAAAGTGCTCAGGACACTGACTGGTGTGGATTGAGACCTGAAATGTTAGCTCTGCATATTATTCAAAAAATGATATAACCTTGGTCCTAGATCACTGAACTTTAAGAGTACAATGGGAAGTTTGGACATTTGGGATCTGTCCTCTTGAGACTGTTATTCTAGAGAAACCTTATGCTCTTCCCTGGGGCTTCCATCAGACCTGAATATTGGTTTGATCCAAATTGGAATTTTCGTTATATTCCCACAGAGGTGTTCTCATGGAAAAGGGAAAGAGATGAGTGCACTTGTCACAAGTCTCTCCATCTTTGCTGATTTCTGACTTTCTTGGTTTTCTGTTCATGTAGAATCTAGGCAAAGAGAATTTCAGAAAACCCGTGGTAAGTTTTATTCAGCCTGAATTTGAGTCTTGCCATATTCAACCCTCCAAGCTCATGGTAGACTAACGCCCTTGTGCTTTCCCCTCCAGCCTCCTAAGCCAGAAGATCTGAGCATCATCTGTTTCACTAGTGGAACCACAGGTCAGTGCCCATGGAAGCTGAAGTCTCTGACCACTGGTGGGGCTGGTAAATACATCCTCCAGTGAGCACTACCCTTAGGGACTTACAACCTAGAGCTTGAGTGTACATGTCCAAATAGAAAAACAATAAGCATAAGCAAATAAACTTCATTGAATACACTGGGAAGTGTTTACATGCTATGGATTTCAAGGGTCTTAAAGAAGTCAGTTTTCTCAACCAATCCCCATTCTCTAAGTTTGACACCACTGGAATGGTCTCATTTAATCAAAGCAACCAGGAGGTAGTGCAGATGATTCCCCACAGATCACTGGGAGCCCCACCCCCTGCAGAACTCTTAACAGTTTTGTTTTTTTTTAATGATTTATTTATTTATTTATTTACTTTTATCCATTTTCATCCCCCCTCCTCCCCCATTTTTGCTGTTTTTGTGTCCATTCGCTGGGCAATTCTCTGTGTCTGTTTCCTGCCCTCTCTTCTCATCCTTCTTCTCCTGTTTTCACTGGGATTTGATCCTCGAAACCTCCGATGTGGGAGAGAGGCGTCCTACCACCTGCACCACCTTGGTTCCTGGTTTTTCAGCACGTCTCGTCTTGGCTTTCCCTTGTGTCACTCTCCTGTTACGTCATCATCTTGCTGTGTGGCTCGGCGGGGCCTGGCAGCGCACCCACGCGCGGGGCCTGGGGGGGCTGACCCGCTTACAGGGCCTGATGGCACACCCACGCACGGGGCCTGGTGGTGCACCCACTTGCAGGGCCTGGAGGCCCGTGCACCTTCTGTATTTTTCTTTATTTTTACCAGGAGGTCTCAGGGATCAAACCCAGGTCCCTCCATATGGGAGATGGATGCCCAACCATTTGAGCCACATCCGGCCCCCCTTAATAGTTTTTAATTGGCCCATGATGACCTACAGTTATAGTTGTTCCATTATACCCACTTTATAAGGTGGTCCACAGGTAATATAGTTAGATCTGATAACAACAGCACAAGGGAATTTACTTGGATTTTTCTTTCTAAATGTGTTGCTATCTAGGACTGTGGCTGTGGCCAGTATGGTAGTAGAAGGCTAATGATGCTTTCAGTTGTAGAATCTGTGTATTAGTCAGGCAAAGGAGTGCTAATGTGAAATACCAGAGATTGGTTGGTACTTATAAAGGGTATTTATTTGGGGTAGAAATCCACAGTTACCAGGCCATAAAGTGTAAGTTTCTTCCCTCACTGAAGTCCATTACCACGTGTTGGAACAAGACAGCTGCCGACATTTGCCAGGGTTCAGGCTTCTTGGGTTCCTCTCTTCCCGGGGCTCCGTTTCTCTCTGGG
>JAQZBX010090421.1:0-12514 GCA_029593785.1 Cabassous unicinctus
AACATGCAGAACTGTGGGGGAGAGAGTGTGGTCTACAATGTGAACTATGGTCCATGCTTAATGGCAAAGCCCCAGGGTGTGTATATCCATTGCAGGTGATGTGCCACACTAATGAAAGATGTTTTTGTGGGATGTTATGGGAGGTGTGGGAGGTGGGGAACATGGGAATCCTTGTAATTTTTGTGTAACATTTATGTAATCTAAGCATCTTTTAAAATATATACAAAAAAATAAAAAAAGAATAAACTGATGAACTCAACAGACCAATCACAAGTAACAAGATAGAATTAGTTATCAAAAACCTCCCATATAAGAAGAGCCCAGGACCAGATGGCTTCTCAGGTGAATTCTACCAAACATTCCAGAAAGACCTAACACCAATCCTGCTTAAACTTTTCCAAAAAATAGAAGTGGAGGAAACATTGCCTAACTCATTCTATGATGCCAAACCACCCTAATACCAAAGCCAAACAAAGAAGCTACAAGAAAGGAAAACTACAGACCAATCTCTCTAATGAACCTAAAATCCTCAACAAAATACTTGCTAATCGTATACAACAACACATCAAATGAATTATAGTACCATGACCAAATGGGTTTCATCCCTGGCATGCAAGGGTGGTTCAACATAAGAAAATCAATCAATATAACACCACATAAACAGATTGAAAGAAAAAAAAATCACATGATAATCCCTATAGATGCAGAAAAAGCATTCAACAAAATACAGCACGCTTTCCTGAGAAAAACACGTTAAAAGATAGGAATAGAAGGATAATTCCTCAACATGATAAAAGGTATATATGAAAAACACACAGCTAACATCATATTCAATGGTGAAATCCTAAAAGCTTTCCCTCTAAGATCAGGAAAAAGACAAGGGTACCCACTGTCAACACTCTTATTTAACACTATGCTATAAGTAGTTGCTCAAGCACTTAAGCAAGAAAAACATATAAAAGGCATCCAGATTGGAAAGGAAGAAGTAAAAATTTCACTATTTGCAGATGACATGATCTCATACCTCGAAAGCCTTGAGAAATCTACAACAAAGCTTCTAGAGCTTATAAATGAGTTCAGTAAAGTTGCAGATTATAAGATTAATGTGCAAAATCAGTAGTATTTCTGTACACCAATAATGAGCAATCTGAGGAGGAAATAAAAAAGATTCCATTTACAAGATCAACTAAAAGAATCAAATACCTAGGAATAAATTTAACTGAAGATATAAATGACTTGTATGCAGAACACTACACAACACTGTTAAAGGAAATCAAAGATGACCTAAATAAATGGAAGAATATTCCCTGTTCATGGAGAGGAAGACTAAACATCAAGATGTCTATATTACCCAAACTGATTTACAGATTTAACGCAATCCCAATAAAAATTACAAAAGCATTTTTTACTGAATTGGAAAAGTTAACTATGAAATTTATTTGGAAGGGCAAGGGCCCCGAATACCCAAAGACATATTGAAAAAGAAAATGAAATTGGAGGAAATCACACTACCTAACTTTAAAACATACTACAAAGCTACAGTGCACAAAACTGCATGGTATTGGCACAAGGACAGACATACTGACCAATGGATTCGAATTGAGAGTTCTGATATAAATCATTGCATATACAGTCAACTGATATTCGTGGTTGAAACTACAATGTTGGTAATGTTCTTTTGGCAAATATGGGAGAAGAGGTTTACTGGTTTAGTGTGTTGGATGTGGGGAGGATACAGGACAGGGTGCACCTAGGGCAGACCTTTAGGGAGTATGTGAGTGTTCATCCTGTCATAGCGTGTTGTATCAGTGGGTGGAGACCCACACAATGAATGGGAAGGTGTTGGACTCCCATCATGGGGAGTCCCGCTATGTTGTCAAATAGAGGGGTGGGAGTCTCTTAAGACAGGCAGTGCCTAATAGGGGAAGACAGGTTATTTGTCATGCCCTCAATGTTGTTGCCAGTAACTAGAATCTTGTTCTTCAAGGAGTGTAGCTTGGTGGTTGCAATGGGCCCCAAGGGGAGTGGGAGGGAGGAATAGAATAGATGGAACCTGGGGCATTTCTGGAGCATTGGAATTGTTCTACATGATCATGCAATGATGAGTACAGGCCATGTTAAATATCGTCAATATTTTAAAAACAGTATCGTCCAAAAGATAAACCATGATGTAAATCACTGACCATGGTTGGAAGCAATGCTTCAATATTTGTACATCAATTGTAAGGATCTCCTATATTCTGTATGTGATTTTTCTGTAACCTAAAGCTTCTTAGAAGATAAAATGAAAAAAGACAATGGGGGAATAAATGGAAGAAAATGTCACTGCACATACAAGACAACAGATCTTAAGTGATGAAAGACATAATGCCAAAATTTTTTTAAAAATTTATTTTTACTATTTCAAAATTTTTAATTTTTTTTGTATTTTATTTGTTATTTTTAAAAGCATCACTATAATTTCATTTTCTTAATAATTTTATTTGGTTATTTTGTTGGCTTCGTTTGTGAAGAAGGTTTGGATCACAGAAGGGTCACAACTGTGGTAGGGGAAGATCACTGGTACAGGGTGTAAATTATGGGGAATGCATGGGAGGAGGTTCACCTGGGGCATACCTATTAGGCATATGAATGAGTTCAAGTGTTGATGGTACATTGTCACAGTGGGTGGAGAGCCACACAATAATTGAAAGAATATGGAATTCCCATCCAGGGGAGTTCTCCCACATTCTCTAATGGGACAGCAAGAATCCTGAGTACAGGGGCAGTGACTTGTGAAGGAGGATGGATCATTGACGGGACCTTGATATTGATGACTGTACTTATGAACCTTTTCTTTTGAAATAAAAACTTGGCCTAGTATTATAGGTTGCCTAAGAGTTACCTCCTGAGAGCCTCCTTGTTGCTCAAATGTGGCCCTTCTCTAAGCCGAACTCAGCATATAAATGCATTACCTTCCCCCCTGGCATGGGACATGACTCTGGGGGATACGCCTCCCTGGCACCAAGGGATTGCTACCAAGCACCAACTAGCAATGCAACTGGAAAAGGACCTTGACCAAAGGGAGAAAGGTTACAGACAAATGAGTATATATGGCTAAGAGACTTCAAAGTGAGTTGGGAGGTCATTCCAGAGGTTATGCTTATGAAAATCTCAGCAGGATCTCATTGACTGCTATAGTAACTATTGCCTCAAATAGTGGGTCTCCTAAGGGCTTCAGAGATATTCAGATACTATAGGCAGGGCTGACAGCTCAGGAGTTTGGCATCCTGCCAGTGGGCCCTACTTTAGAATTTATGCTTCCCAGTGTGACAGGGTTGGACTCAGCCGTGGTTTCCCTACATATGGTTCTTCTTTCCCTTCTATTTGAATCCAGAAATAGTACTAGAGTTGATAGGTTTATGTCCAAGAGACTTAAATCTCTGGGCTTTCCATGTGCCAGATGGGCCTTGAATCTCAACTGAGTTGTAACACCTACTCTCCAGTTCAATGGACTCACCCAGGACAACTAACAAGGAGATGATGATGGACAACCACCATACCAAGGAACAGAGAGTCTACAACTGCAAGCAAGAAAGTCCCATCCATCTGCCCCATGGGCTCTAAGCCCCCTCTCAATTAGAGGTGGATCGGGCATCACAATCCCAAAACCTCAGGAATGGAGAATGAATGATGGACTAGAGTAGACTAACTGTTATTCTGATATAGACTTATTGTTATTCTAGCAATGGAAGAACTTTTATCATTGACAAAAGCAGTGGCCACTGGAGGTTCTGAGGGGAGGGAGAAGGGAAAATACGTGTAATACTGGGGCATTTTTGGGACGTTGGAGCTGCCTTGAATGATGCTGCAATGGCAGTTACAGACCATTATATATCTTGTCATAACTTACAAAATTTTGCAGGAGAGAGTTTAAACTATAATATAAACTATAATCCACACTTAGTGGCAATGCTTCAAAATGTGTTCATCAATTGTAACAAATGTACCATACTAATGAATGATGTTATTAATGTGGGAAAGTATAGGAGGGGTAGGGAGTGGAGCATATGGGAATTCCCTACATTTTTTATGGAACATTTATGTAATCTAAGTATCTTTTTAAAAAAAATTTTAAAAAGTGTATTGAAAAAAAAATAAATAAAGAAAGAAGTTTTAGATTACATAAATGTTACATTGAAAATCTAGGGGATTCCCATATACTTCACTCCTCACATACTTTTCCCCATTAACATCTTTCATTAGTGTACTACATTTGTTACAATTGAAAACACATATTGAAGTAGTGCTACTAGCCATGGTCTATAGTGCACATTATGGTTTAAACTTTGCACTGCACAGTTTTATAGGTTTTGACAAAATGTATAATGGTCTGTATCCATCATTCCACTGTCACGCAGAAGAATTCCCATGTCCCAATAATGCCCCATGTTACAACTATTCTTCCCTCTCTCTCCCCTCAGAACTTCTGGTGACCACTGCCTTTACATCAGTGTTACAAATTCTTCCATTATTAGATTAATAACAAATATACTTTAGTCCATGGTTGCATTCCTCCCTTCTGTTTGTTCATTTCTCATTCTTGAAGATTTTGGTATGGTGATGCCCACTTTGCTTGTGATTGAAAGGGGAGTTAGATCCCACGGGGCAGATGGGTGGAACTGTCCTGCAGTTGTAGATACTCTTTGCTTTTTGTGATGGGTGTTGTCTATCATCATCCTTTTGTTAGTTGTCCTGGGTAAATCTGATAAACTGGAAAGTAGGCATTGGCTGCAATTCTGCTAAGATTCAGGGCTCAACTGGCATATGAACAGACTGAAGACCTAAGTCTCTGGTACACGTTATTTAATGAGTATAGTGCGCTAATTATAGGTTCTAATAAAAAGGGCATAATTTTCCTCCATTTGTAGGAAAATTATAACTTTGATACATTAGGGGAATAGGTTATTATATATTCTAAGGTAACACCACTGACAGGGTACTGAATTCTTGCAGTTGTCTGCCCTGCCTATAGTGTCCAGATATCTCTAGAGCCCTCAAGAGCCCCCTGCATGAGGCACTGTTTACTGCAGTAGTCAGTGAGATCCTCCTAAGACAAGCATAAGTGTAACCTCTGGAATAACCTCCCAAATCACTTTGAAATCTCTTTACCATAAAAACTCATTTGTATTTAATATTTCCCCTTTTTGATCAAGGTCTTTTTCCAAATACATTGCTAGTCGGTGCTTGGACCAGGGAGGCTCATCCCTGGGAGTCATGTCCCATGCTGGGGGTGAGGTGGGGTGGGGAAGGTAGCGAGTTTATATTCTGAGTTTGGCTTAGAGAAAGACCATATTAGAGAAACAAGGAAGCTTTCAGGAGGTAACTCTTAGGCAATATATATTACTAGGCTAAGTTTCAATTTCACAGGAACAAGGTTTGTAAGTACAAGCATCAATATCAAGGGCCTAGCATGTTGGTCTGTTCTCCTTTGCTAGGTACTGCTCATGTACTCTAGAGATTCTTGCCACTCTACAACAGAATGCAGCAAGACTCCCCAGGATGGAAATTCAATATTCCATTAGTTATTGTATGGGTCTCCACCCACTGAGACAACACTGCATGACCACTTGAACACGTTTGTATTTCATAGAGGCATGCCCCAGGTATGTATTATTCTTAATAGATCACAGAGGGAGACAGGTGAATATTGTAATATTTTCTGTCCCAGCAGAAAACAGATGGCATATAAAATTGGGGTAATAAAGGAGGGTTTACTAAAGGATCTTTCATAAAGGTGTGAGCAGGGTGTAGGGAAACCATAAAGGATAGTGAAATACCCTAGTGTAATAGTAGGAAGTCTGCTACTACCCAATGGTCTGAAAGGGTAAATGGAGAGGTGTATCCTGGAACCAAGATACAGAAATCTAGGTAAAGAGGGCCACCTGACAGGAGCTATGACATTTGGCTGATGGAAGCATGTAATCTATGGCAACACCATAAGGAGGGAGCCAGGGTAATAAATACGTCAACTTCTTCCTCCTCTTCTCCAACCCACAGCAGGAGTAGAGAAGAGGGAGGGGTTTCCTGCTGGCAAAAACTATTCAGAAGTCAGAGAGGAGAAAATTCATGATTTTCAGTTTTTGCTGTTCAATATCGATTCACAAGCATTAAAGGCACCAAAAAGTGAGAAAAAGTACTGAAATTTAAAAAATGACTTATTTACAGTATCCACATAAAAGCCTAGTAATCAAGGTGTAATGAATTATAGGTATAATTATAGGTGTAATGAATTATAGGTGTAATGAATTCCTATTTGTTAGCTGATTGCTTATGGCATCTGGAAAACATGGCTACAATGTTATTTTGATGAAAACTAGTAGCATCCATTGGATTGCTCTGCCACTTGAAGAAATTATTGTTAATGTTAAGGTTACCAGCTACCTAATATTATTAGATTATTCAGTCTTGATTCCATAAAACTTCTCTTAGTTACTAGTATTGTTGATATTTTGCAAAGGTTATACTTTCTAGCACAATTTTGGTCAGGTCAGAGAAGTTACTCTCAGAGAAGTTATAGGTGGGAAAAAAAATAAACAGGGGGCTTACTAAGAGTCAGGGAATCTATTTGCCGGGGGAAAAGGTGGACAGGTAGAGAGGTAAAGTGGAACAAGAGAAGATTTAGAAATAATGCAAAGATAGATGAAATTCTGTAGGAATGTGTTGTGAAAGAACAACTGACAAATGAAAAATATTAACTAACCAAACAGACACTATGGAAAAGAAATTGCACAAAGCAGATAATTTGCAGGATATCTGGAATATTATAACGACATGTCAGCTCTAGCATTGCCAGGAAAGAGGTGGAAAGGCAAGTGTAACAACTCCTGGAATGCCAGTAATTGAAAAGAGCAGAGAGTAAAAGGACAAAATTTATTATCAGTTTTCTGAGAAGAGTGAAGACAGGGTTAATTCAGAGTTTTATTTCCCAGGTAAGGGGCACCAGGCTAGTAACCCTGATTTTACTACCAAATAGATCTAGCATAGGAGTGCTAGAACAGGCTTCAACCCTGGAGACCTACTCTAGGAGGTGGATGATAGCTCTTTAGAGTTAAGGGAATAGTTGATGGGATGCAAATTATGATGGCTTTTTTTTGTGATATAAAAACTATATTGGGACAACCAAATGGGATTTAAATTAAGCCAGTGCTGGTTAAAGTTGTTACTTTAATTTCTTAATAAAAGATGTGAGGTATGCATTGGAAATTTCCCTTTGACATATGAGGAAAAATATGTAAGAAAAACATGTAAGCTATGTAAAATATTTTAAAAACATAAAATATACACATGTATTTCTAGCCTTTATGCTGTATTTACAAAGTTGTTCTTATCCATTAAAGAACTGACCAAATTATGTAAAATAGAAGTTTTTTTCCCCTTATCCAAAAGTTTTATTATATAAAACTTATATATTCAGGTAATCTGAATTTGGTTCATGCGACCTTTTTTCATGTTAAAACATGCATTTCATTCTGCTTTTACTCCTTTCTAAATAACATGTTTACATTAATATTGACTATATTATAATTTGCTTTCTGTTGCTCAAGTCCATCACCATACAATGATAAGAGACATGCCAATTCCAATGATGTATAAAGCACTGTCTATTCTATACCTTGTGAAGAATTCTAGGATTTCAGTGGAAGAGAGAACAAAAATGATAGTAAGAATTGTGAGAGATGAATTTATATAACAAATAGCTTTTTTAAACAGCCAGGATATGAAACTTACGTTGATAAAACCTGGCAAAAAGCATGACATAAGGGCATCGATAATCATTTTCACTTGTATTTTTGAGAAAATATAAATATAAATTTAATATCTGATATTCTTAGGAATCAAATGACTATTCTATAAAAAGCTCAGTTAAAGACAGACCTAATGGGAACCATGCTCTCATTTTGTATTACCTTCCCACCCAAAAGAGTTCACTCTTCCTAAAACGTGTGTACCAGAGGTTGAAGAGCAAAATGAGTATATGGCTAATGGCTAACACGTTTCTTAATTTAGTAACTGAAACTGTAAAATCATCTTGACACTGGATGGCCAGTGACAAACATTCACAGCATAATTCACAATAAAGTATTTTTAACAGCATTTATTAATGGCCTTCTATACCATTTTATGTTTATGCTCTACAACGCCTTCCACGGCACCATGAACAGTTATTTTTAAATGATATTTGAGGGTGTTAATGATCATGTGCCTGAATTTTTAAAACATTTCTTACATAACAAAATGGGCCTTTGCATTAGATGTTTCCTCTTCCTATCATACTCAGTCCCCAGATATTTACAAGGCTGGCTCCTTTGCATCATTCAGGTTTCAGTTCAAAAGTTGATTTCCTTGACTACTAATCTAAGTAGTCTCTCAGTTACTATTTTATTTTCATTTTAGCACTTAAAAACATACGAAATTATAGTCTTTATATATTTATTTGCTTTCTGTCTTTCTTCTCTTTGAAATGAAAGCTCCATGAGAGGCCTCATCTGTATTGCTCATTTCTGTGTTTCTAGCACTTAGATCATAACCTAGCACGTAGTAGGCAGTCATTATATAGTTGCTGCATGAACAGATAAATGAATAATAAAAAGCATCTTATTATCAAATCCTTGAAACCTATACTGTTATTATAATTTCAGCAATTTGAGATTCAAAAGTCATGAAAAGAAAACATACAGGGGTTTTAAATCTTAAGGATGCTCAGTAGATGTCATCTTTCACACATTCCCAAGAGTTTTAATTTATAATGAAGAGATATATTATGTTTACTGACTATATCTCAGATACAGAAAGTGATGAGAATCTATGTCTTACGTTCTAGACAGATAATGTGGCAAAGGTTTCAGGCTGCTCAAAAGGAATGAGTAGTCTGGGGAAGGCTGGAGCAGAAAAAATATGTTATTTGTCTCTAAGAGTGACTACCATCTCTGTGAGTTAAGAAAAATAATTCATGACTGTGACGGAGTTTACTATTTACTTTCCAATATCTATTCTTCCATTCTTTTTTATTACAGGATTGTCTTTTAAGCGAGCATATTTGGTCACCAATCTAAATGATTACACTTCCCAGTCTCATTTGCAGTTAAATTTATGGCACTCTGAATTAGTTCTGGCATATGAGTGTTTAGTGATACTTTAGGATGGTCTCATCTAAAAGGGAAGGGAGTTGAGCCATTTTTTTTTCCTTCCTTCTTTCTTCCTCTTACCTGGAACATGGATATGAAAGCTAGATTCTAAGAGCTCAGTGGACCATGAGAATGAAGACCACATCCTAAAAGTAGTAAAGTATTGAGCTGGAAGAAAGGAGCTTACAAGCTTTAGGACTTCATAGAGCTGCTACTGCAGCACAGGACTCCCTTCATCTTAGATTAATGGATTTAAGAGAGAAATAAACTTGTGTTAACTACTGTTATTTAGGGGTTTTATCTTAACCAATTCAATGGCATCAACCCTTTCTATAACATTCATTAAAAGACTGTATGATATGCAACTTAGTATGGCTGTGTTCATTGCAATACTTGGCATGCCTGAAGGTTTTTCCTTAAAGCCATGCTTTTAAAGACGGCAGTATTGGAGTATAGACTTTCCTAGCATTCCCAGGTATACCAAAGAGTACGAAACTGCTTTGGTGTGTCCTTAATATTTTTTCTTCATCCTTAAGGACACTCTTACATACTCCCACAACACCATCCTACCCTTAAATGCCTTAAGGGCAGAAGTCTTGTTCACTGTTGTGTCTCAAGCATTTAATTTTGGCTAAAAAAAGTGCTAATTTAATGACTACATAGGCTACATAGGCTTGCTGATGTTTTTATCTATCCATCTACTTTCCTCATACATCTACCCCAGGAGAGGTGGATTCAAGGCAGACTTTACTACAATACCAGTAGACTAACTAAACTGGACCTCTTTTGTGATGCTGCAATGCTATTTAATCCTTTTACAGATTTTGTAGTGCAGTATTAGTGTTTCTCAAAGTGTGGTCCTGTACAAACATCAGCTGCACCATAGTTCTAATGGGCCTGTTTTAGAAGCTAGGTGTAATGAAAATAATAAACAATATTACACAGTCATGGAAAGGCAGTATAGCATAGCATTTATGTATTTATTTATTTATTTTGAGATGGCATAGTATTTAAGAACACAAGCTTTGAAATGAGAAAGTTCTGAGAACAAATCCCAGCTTTACCACTTAGTGTATGTGTGAGCTAACAATTTTACTTTATAGAGGGATTATCAGGATTAAATGATTTAATAATTAAATCAAAATCAATGCATTATGTTTTAAGAGTGTCAAATTACTAACATGGTATATGGCACATATAAAATGTTCAATAATTATTAGCCACTTCCAGTATAGATAACTACTAGGAGGTTGACAAAGAATTTAGGGTTATTTATTCCATCCTCTTGTCTAGAACAATCATTTAGTATTCAGTTAGTCTTTAATATAACTCACTCGGACCAAAAATGAGGAACTAGAAGAAACTTCTAGATTTAGCAAGGCATGTGGATAAAAATATTGCATTTAATTGCTTGTGTGCATTCATCTTATCTTGCAATGATACTCTAGCACCATATTTGGGGAATCCAATCACTATAATGAAACAGCCAATATTCATTTGCAGTATTTTTCACTAAAATTAGTAAATAAATATGAAACAGAACAAAACTCTTTTTTCCCCTAAATAGCCATCACAATTACATGGGAATTAAATTTGTTAAAAATGTAGATTGAACTTTGTTCTAATTGGTTTACATTTAAAGATTCTTTGATCTGTGATAACAGTAATATATATTAACATGTTGCATTTTAAAGTGATACTGCCTTTCATTAATCAAGTGTCTGTATGCTTGATTAATTTGTACAAGGTTTAAATTGCTATGAAAATTTATCATTCATAGCCATGATCTCCATTTACATATATGTTAATTATGGTAAATGTAATCTTTTTCCGAATCCTATGGGCTGCATACTAAAAAGACAAAGTGATCAGAGTGACTACTTTTTCTGTTACAAAGTGAACTCTTACTGTTATTCAGTAAAGTCTGTTGTAGTTGTCAAAGCTAGACCAAAAACATAATATTTTCTACTAAAGGCAAGTCCAAATTCTAAAGATGGTATTTCCTTTTCAAGTGATTTCTTTATTCAGAAGCTATAACATTTACGTAAACAGAATTATTATGTTCATTTACCACAGTGTTTAGTACTGTCTCTAAGAGCTGTCAGGTTTTTCTCTTGCTTTCAAGTATTCTTGTATTAATTTTGTTATTAATGAGCACAAGATAAGTTTTAATATTATCTATAAAGCAGAATGACTCAAGGATGTTAGGATGAAAAATCTTTGTAATACAACTAAAATTAATTATATGCTAGAAATAGACACCTTTGAGGTCATAGCATTTTAAGACTACTTGGACAGATTCTGAACAAAGAAAGTAATACATGAAAGTTATGGTAAGGCTCTCCAAGAGAATATGAAATCGATCCTCTGTTTTTAAGAAAATTCTTGGTTCTTAAGCAAACCGAGTTGTTTTTTTATCATTTTCCAACTTTTTTTAAAGAAATGCTTTCCAAAAGACAACCTACAGAATGAGAGAAAATAGTTTAAAATCACATATGGAATAAGGGTTTACTATGCTATATATAGAGAGAACTTTTACAATAAAACAACAACAATACTAACAACCCAATTAAAAAATGGGAAAGGACTTGAAAGGACATTTCTTCTAAGTATATAAATAAGCTCATGAAAATATACTCACCATCATTAATCATTAGGGAAACGCAAATTAAAACCACAATGAGATAACACTTCACACCCATAAGGATGGCTATTATTTAAAAAAAAAAAAAAAGGAAAATAAAAAGTGTTGGGGGAAGCGGCTGTGGTTCAATTGGCTGGGCTCCCGTTTACCATATGGGAGGCCCCAGGTTCAATTCCCGGGGCCTCCTAGTGAAGGCAAGATGGCCCGCACAGCACGGTGAGCTGGTGCAGCAAGATGACCCAACAAAGGGAGACAAGCAGACACAGAAAAATGCAAAGCAAATGGACACAGAGAGCACAAGCAGCCGGGGGGCGGGGGGGAGGATAAACAAATAAATAAATACAAATAAATCCTTAAAAAAAAAAAAGTGTTGGATTGGATGTGGAGAAATTGGAACTCTAGTGCACTACTGGTAGGAATGTAAAATGGTACAGACACAGTGGAAAGCAATGCGGTGGTTTCTTAAAAAGTTGAATATAGAATTACCCATATGACCCAGCAATCCCACTTCTAGCTATACACCCAAAGAGAGTGAGAATAGGATCACAAACAAGATACATGTACACCAATGTCCATAGCAACATTATTCACAATAGCCAAAAGCTGGAAACAACCTAAGTGTCGATCAACAAATGAATGGACAAACAAAATGTGTTACATACACATACAATGAAAATATTATTCAGCTGTAAGAAAAAAGTTA
>JAQZBX010090422.1:0-12514 GCA_029593785.1 Cabassous unicinctus
ATATGAGAGGCCCCGGGTTCGCTTCCCGGCGCCTCCTTGTGAGGGCAGGCCGGCTCGCGCGGTGCCCTGGGCTGATGCGGCAAGACCTCACAGCAAGGGGGAGATAAGCAGACACAGAGAAGACACGCAGTGAATGGACACAGCAAGCACAAGCAGCAAGGGGGGGGATAAATAAATAAAATAAATAAATCTTTAAAAAAAATAAAATAAAAAATAAATAAATAAATAGAGTGTAATACTATTCATCCATTTAGAAAGCTAGGATAGATCTATATTTATAGAAGGGTTGCAAAACAAAAGGATCAGTTTACAGGACACTATGTAGAGTACGATTCTTTGTAAGTCAAATTCCTTACATTCATATCCACATGCAAATATATGTATGACCACACGGTTGGAAGCAAGTGCACAAAATGTTAGCAATGCTTATCTGTGGTTAGTGAGATTTATGTAATTTATTTCCTGCTTCTTTTCTGTATTAACTGAATTTTTTTACAATGAGCATATCAATTATGTAATCAGAAAAAAGCACTGTTTTCATCTTGGAAAAAATCTCCTACTAGGATTTTGCAGTTTTACCTTTAATTTTGCTGTTAAACTATTTTACCTAAAGCTAAATTTAAAATATTCATTAGACATTTTTGCCTTAGAACATTTTTAGTAAGCTTCCATTTTCATCAATTAAATGTTGGAAAAGTGAAGTCCATTAAGTGGTGTCTCTTTATGCTTGAGCTCTTTCCACTAAGCACTCTGGTAAAAATACTCAGCTCCATTTACTCATTTTAAACATTATTTTCCTTGGGCTTTCTTGCTAACAAAAATTAAATGGCTTCCTTTTAAAAAACCACAGTCATTTGTACAAAGAAGGTGACATGAATTCCACTGATATTAATATTTTACTGAGGCAGAAATAGTTTTGAAACAACCAAAGGAAAAAGTACTGTTCAAAGTCTGAGATTTTTGCACATTTACTGCAATGATTCTTCTTCCCAAGTGGATTACAAAACTATATGACCTGCAAGTACTTTTTCTTTAATTCTTGAAATGCTAATGCTATGGACAATGCAGTTATCTATACGGTATTTCTAAATACATAGTTCTTGGAAAAGTAACTTAGCTCAAATCAGGTGGGGCACACTTAAATATTAAAGATGGAAATCATTCTATTACTTGAAAAACAGTTTCAAAAAATTTGATAGCCATCGAAAATGAAATAAGAATTGTGCTGTGCCTATAAAGTACTCAATAAAGGAAATCAAGAACTGTGTCACACCTGTTATATACTACCCAAGAAGGGAGAGATTTTGTTTTGTTTTGTTCCTAAAAAGCAGGAAGAGGAGAAAGGGAAAAAGATATGAGGAAGTATCAGATTATGAGCTGATACAAATATACTGGAAAAAAGCTGGAGTAAACAGACAAAATTTAATTAAAAAGAAAATCAATGACCTAGAATAGGGGCCTAGACCCTAACAAGAAATAGGACAGATCTAAATAGGAAACTTTTTTGGACGATGATCATTTTTCAGACTCTTCCTTCTCTTTCAGTCTCTATATCCAATTTGTCATCAGGTTCTGCTGATGGTCCAGTCCCCAGCAAAACTGGGAGATATTCTTCAAGGTGGTCTTCAAGGTACTCTCACAACCTCTACCTGGTTCTAGTTCTACTCCTCCAATCTGATCCCCAGTTCTTGCTATAAATCTTATTTCTAAATGGCTTTGCGGTCAGTGAAAGATAAATCTTCTCCATAAATGTTAGCTCTAAATCATTAAGATTTTACTCTTCCATGGGATTATTTACATTTTAATAATGGCTGCTCAAATGAAAATGATATCAAAATTTAAATCTCCATCTTCTGCCTGACCTCACACGTTGGCTACTGTCTAAGACCAGTGTTTCTGGTTGTCCACTGTGCATGTTTACCTGGATGTCCCATGGACCATTCAGCTCACCCCCTCAAAATGTGTTCCTCCTCCCAGATCTCACATGTTCCCTTCCCCTCAACCCCCATATTCTAAAAATTTTGTCTCCTATAAACCCCTCAAAACCATTCCCTCCTCTCTATTTGCACTGCTAAAGCCTTAGTTGAGGCACTAATTATTTCTCATGTAGACTTGCAGCAGCTTCTAAAGGTCTTTCTGCTTCCAATCCATTTCCATTTGACCATCATTCGAAAACATACAACTGATCATGTCAGTTACCTGCTTAAAAATTCTTCAATGGCTCCTCATTGCTTTCATGATAAAGAAAAACAAATACATTGGCATGGTATATAAGGTCCTTCAGTGAGTAGGTTCCTATCTACTCTCCTAATCTCTCTCTACCTCATTCTTTAAACATATTGCACGCCAGTCATGCTGAACTAATTGCTGTTTTTCAAATAGGCCATGCTCTTTTCCCTCTGGTCCCATGATCACGCTGATCCTTTGTCCTGAAATGACTTGCCTTTCTCCACCTTAAATCTACCTGCAAGCTCCTACTCATTTCTGAAGTCTCAACTCATGGCCTCTTTATTCTGAAGACTTTCCTGACTTCTTTAGGTAGAGCTTTGTTTTTTAAATTTTTATTTTATTTATTTATTTTTGGCAGAGTTTTATACAGACATTTATTATATAGAACCCATGGTATAGTGTTTTAATTATCTATTGCTGTATAAAAATTATCCCCAAACTTAGCGGCTTAAAACAACAATAAACATTTATTATCTTTCATAGTTTCTACAGTTCAGGAATTTGGGAGCCTTTTGGTTCTGTGAGAGGTTTCTCTGAGGTTCAGTTTAAGTCAGGCAGGGCTGCAGTCATCTGAAGGCTTGAATGGGGCTGGAATATGATCCATGTCCAACGTGGCCCACTCGCATGGCTGGCAAGTTGGTGCTGGATGCTGGTGGAATCCTCATCTCCTCCCCGTGTGGACCTCTTCACAGAGTTGCTCAAATGTTCTCACAAGATTACTGCTGGCCTCCTCCAGAGCAAGTGATTCAAAAGGCAAAGACAGAAGTTGCATGTACTTTATGGCTTAGCCTTGAAAGTCACTGTGGAGTTTGATATTATTGATGAATTCCAAAAAGAAATACTGATTATGTTTGTGAACTGGTCTGTTCCTCTAGGCATATTAGATTGGATTGGATTCAGAAGTTTCACTTTTACTTGGTGTATTAGTCAGCCAAAGGGGTGCTAATGTGAAATACCAAAAATGGTCTGGTCTTTACAAAGGATATTTATTTGGGGTAGAGGTCCACAGATACAGGCCATAAAGAGTTATGTTTCTTCTCTCACCGCAGTCCATTGCCACATGTTGGAACAAGACAGCTGCTGACATTTGCCAGGGTTCAGGATTCTTGGGTTTGTCTCTTCCCGGGGCTGCGTTTCTCTCCGGGCTTAGCTCCTGTTTCCTCCACAAGGTCAGCTGTAGACGATCAGGCGAACGGCTTGCTTCTCTCCTCCTGGGGCCTTCTTTCCAACATCAAAACTGCTTCTCAAAAGACTGCTTCTCAAAACTGTTCTGCAAATGCCTTTTATATTTGATTCCCCACCCACCAAGGGGTGGGGCTCAACACCCTAATCATAATCTAATCATGCTCAGATTAACAGATCAGTTTACAAGCATGATCCAATTATATTTTTGGAATTCATAATTACATCAAATTGGCCAACGGTTACACTTGGTTAAATAATGATTAAGGCTTTGATTGGGCCATGTCAGTAGGGGGTGGGGACTCACAGGGAAAACAACATGGCAGAAGAGAAAGTTAGAGTTTTGAGCTAGAGCCCTGGGAAGTAAACACACAGGAGAAGAACACAGAGAAGCAGATATGTGAGGAAAAAGAGAAGGCTCTATTAGACATGGCAGAGGCCCCAGGAAGAGAGATGAGTCATTTGCCTGATAGTTTACAGTTGACCTTGTGGAGAGAACAGAGCAGCTGAGCCCAGAGAAAAATGAGCTCTGGGAGAGAGACAAGACTTATCCCAGCCTGCAGCTGATATTGGAAGAAGCTGGGACCACAGGGCCTTAGGAGGACAAGGAAGCCTGAACCCTTGCAGATGTTGGCAGCCATCTTGCTCCAAGACATGGCAACAGACTTTGGTGAGGGAAGTAACTTATGCTCTATGGCCTGGTAACTGCAAGCTTCTACCCCAAATAAATACCCTTTTATAAAAACCAACCAATTCCTGGTATTTTGCATCAGCACCGCTTTGGCTGACTAATACAATCACCTATACTCTATCATACGGACTTTGACCAACCCTGATTCACCGTGGGAGAAGACTGTAAGGGCATGAAAACCGGAAGGTGGGGATCACTGTGGACCACCTTGGAAACTGGCTAATCACATACAGTGTGTGGCAGTTTGATATTATTGATGAATTCCAAAAAGAAATATTGAATATATTTGTAAACTGGTCTGTTCCTCTGGGGGTGATACTCTTTGATTGTATTAAATTCAGAGGTTTCACTTTTACTTGATTAAATTAAGATTAGGGCTTTGATTCGGCCACATCAGTAGGACATTGAGTCCCCACCCCCTTGGTAGGTGGACACTCATACAGAAAATGACATGGTAGAGGAGAGAACTGAGGTCTGATGCTGGAGCCCTGGGGAGAGATCCAAGCCATTCACCTGATAGTTTACAGCTGGCCTTGTGGAGCGAGCAGAGCAGCTGAGCCCAGAAAGAGACCAGCCCTGGGAAGAGAGACGAGCACTATGCCAGCTGAGTTCAGAAGAAGTTGGGACCACAGACCCTTAAGAGGAAGAGGAAGGCTGAACCCTTGCAGAGACTGGCAGCCATCTTGCTCCAACACGTGGCAAAAGACTTTGTTGAGGAGAGTAACTTACTCTTTATGGCCTTGTGACTGTAAGCATATACCCCAAATAAATACCCTTTATAAAAGCCAACAGATTTCTGGTACTTTACATTAGCACCCCTTAGGCTGACTAATACACAGTGTAACTCAAATATACATCATAACTTGCTGGTCTCTGACTTCAAAAAATAAGATCATACTTACTTTTATAGTTCAAATTATGATGACTTAAGCCTTCATGGCCCATTTCCCAGAAATAGTAATACCCCTACGGCAGCATTTCTGACAATATCCCAGGATGTGGCTCTTGTGTTCTTAGGAACAGTTCCTCATGTTCTTCTGCCCTGCTTTCTGGTCTGGCACTGCTCTGTGTCTGTCATCCTCGCAAGAGCGCAGCTCCACTGGGCACTGCTGCCCTGCACAGATGTCTGTCACCATTGCTTCCACCACTGACTTTGGAAATTTTCCTCCACAAAAGTGGGATAAGCCCCAGAGCACAACTGAGGTCAGGCTCTGCCTGTTAGTGTGCCTTTTCAGAAGGAGGAGAATACCATAAAAGAAGGGTAATAGATAAGCTATCCTACGGGGCTATTCACAGTGGCTTCTCTGAGAGGTTCACAATCTAAACCCACCCTGAGAATGGCAAAAACCTACATGCCTTGGAAACTCCATGGCCACCAGATGAGGTCCTCTTTCCCTTTGGCCTACAAAAGACAAAGCACAACAGAGTCTGTCATCAGTCCAGTTCCTAAGCTCTGCGACTTTCAGTCTTAAATAAGATCCCAGGTGGAACTTGACAGTCTTCTCCACAGTGCGCTGCATCCAGCCTCCTCCCTGTCTCTTTGACGGCCTCTCCTCCAGCACTGGGTGATGACAAGCCTGTGCACTCGCTCAGTACTCCTCTCCATCCCACTTCCTCAACCCTCACGAACAACTGCTCATAGAATAGTACATGCTCACAACTCTGCAAGGATATCCAGTAATGCATACGACACTCTAAGTCCACACTTTGGGAAAAATATTTCCTTATAGAAATCACAGTCTATAGAGGCAGAAAACTACGAAGAGACACATTGTTAACAGTCTAAAGAATCTCTGATTGCTTTGCCTCAATTATTTTAGACCTTCCCCAAGAAATAGGGGTGGGTAATTGTTTTGCGTTTACATAGCCCAAGAGGCCACTTCAGGCTGTTTCCCAGGACTAAGGAAGGGACAGGACCAAAGGGAAATTTGATCCTTTTTAGGAGGTAGTGTTTCCAGCTGCTTTACTCATCAAGGTTAAAAAATAAAACCCTGACTTCAGTCAGCCTGGTTATAATATCACTTGCCATAATTATTTGTTGGAAAGCATGTCTCTTTTTTTTTTTTTTTGGAGAGCCTGGAGGTCAGATAGGAAGAAGATATTAAATGAGTGATATGAAAGGAATAAGTGGTGCCTAGAGATGGAAAATAATGTCAGATTGTCACATTGGAACAAGGGGCTGTATTGCAATGATGAGAAGCCTTGGAGTCAGCCAGATGTGGGTCTACATTGTGGTGGGTTGCACCCCCTGCCATGGTGGGCTGACTTGGACTTAACTTCTCTAGCCTTGGTTTTTTCACCTGTGAAATGCGGGTAACAATCTCTGTCTCATAGAGATTAAATGACAAAATATATAATCAAGCCCTGGCAGGCTATGTTCCAGGCACAACACCGGATGCTGGGACTAGAGTGGTTAGCAGATAAAAATAAGTCCCTGTCTTCACTGAGATTCCAGTCCAGAAAGGAAGACAGGTATTAAACACGGAAACACCTAATTACAGTTGTGATGTATACTATAAAGAAGCCTAAGATACCATGAAAAGAGTTCTGACACGGGAAGCGGGAGTGGCTCAGTCGATAGAGCCCCCGTTTACCATATGGGAGGCCCCGGGTTCGCTTCCTGGGGCCTCCTTGTGAGGGCAGGCCGGCCCGTGCAGACTAGTGGGCTGATGCAGCAAGCCCTCACAACAGGAAGAGGGTGTGGCTCAACCGATAGAGCCCCCGTTTACCATGTGTGAGGCCCCGGGTTTGCTTCCCGGGGCCTCCTTGTGAGGGCAGGCCGGCCCGCGCAGCGCAAAGGGCTGATGCAGCTGGACCTCACAGCAAAGGGAAGATAAGCAGACACGGAGAAGACACACAGCGAACGGACACAGCAAGCACAAGCAGCAAGGGGGGGATAAATAAATAAATAAATAAATCTTAAAAAAAAAAGAGTTCTGACATAACTTAGGGTGGCAGAGAATGTGGCCTGGAGGAAGGGATGCAAACCTGGAGAATTTTGGTTAGAGGACATGCCAGGTTTCATTCAGAGCATGCTAGGCTCGTGGAAGGTACTCAGTAAACGGGAACTGCCATTTTTTAAATTATTATTAATTAATATTTTTAGGTATCTACTATGTGTACTGTGCTACCAGGCATACTGAGGGTATAATAAATATGTGAACTTGAGCAAGTAGCTTAACTTCTTTGAGCTTCAGTCTGCTCACTTGTAAAATGGGGATCTTGATATTACCTCCCTCTTTCATCTTTTATTGAGGATTCAATGACATAGCATATGTAAAGTATTGAGCATAATGCCTGATATAGAGAGAACATAACATATTAGCTACATTACAAATGTTCACAAATAAAGGTTAGCAACATATTTTGTAGGGCCCAGTGCAAAATGAAAATGTGAGGTCCCTTGATAAAAATTTTTTAAGAATTTCAAGACAGCAACAGCAGAGTACCAAAACAAATTCAGGGCTCTGTGTGACTGCACAGGTCACGTGCTTGTAGATGTATTTATATAGCTTACCTATTCAACAAGGTTGTATTTTTCTGGGGCCAACTTCTAGAACTCAATCTGTTGAATTCAATTTATAAGGATAAAGTTTATACATCTTCAATATATCAATAGATGATTGGTGCTTACATTTTTCTCAATATTTTATTATGAAAATTGTAAACAGCAAAGTTGAAAGAACTTTACAGTAAACACACATATACACACTACCTAGATTCTACAATAAACATTTTACTCTATATGCTCTATTATATATCTATCTATTTATCCATTCTATCTATTCATTAACCCACCCTGTTTTTGGTGCCTTTCAAGGTAAATTGCAGACATCAATATCGCTAACTAGGGTCCAATTTATTTATAGTTTTTTTTCTTTTGATGTAAAATTAACATACAGAGGAATGCACAAATCTTAAGAGTAAATTCACTGAGTTTTGACAAATGCATACACTTCTGTAACCCAAAGCTCTATTAAAATATAGAACATTACCATCATCCAGAAAGTTTCTTTATACCTCTTTGCAGTCACTCACCACCCCTAATCCCTAGAGGCAACTATTGTTCTGATTTTAATTTTCTAGTGCTTAAATTTTTTCAAAGGGACCTTGATAAGGACTTAGGTTCAGTGCTTTCTCACATGGGTATATGGAAAATCTTTTGGCCTATAAAAGAGGAAGGTGACTCTAGGATATCATGGTGCAATCAACAAATATTTGTTAAGTCAAAGAGTAAAACTAGTGAAACTACCTGAATGCTCTCTCTCTCTCTCTGTCTTTCTCTGTCTCTTTTTTTCCTCTCTCTTTTTAATAGCTTCATTTTTTGGTAAAGGTGATACAATGTGTACTCCAGAAAGAAATGTAAAATGTGAGGAAATTTAAAATTGCCCAACATGGAGTGAAAAACATTTTTAATGTTTTATGAAACTTCTCCCAGATACCAACATATATATATACAGTTAGCGCTGTACATTTAAAATTTGATATAAATGGATTATACACATTGTAACCTGTTTTTATCACTTAACAATATGCTGTAGATATTTTTCCTCATTAATAAATATAGATCAAAATCATCATTTTTTTAAATTAGAGAAGTTGTAGATATACAGAAAAATCATACAGAAGCTACAGAGTTCCCATATACCCCATCTTACACACACAGTTTCCCTTATTATTAACACTTTGCATTAGTGTGGTACTTTTGTTACAATTGATGAAATAATATCATTATAGTTATACTATCAACTATAGTCCATACTTTATATTAGGGTTCACTGTTTGTATTGTACAATTCTATGGTTTTGTTTTTTTTTTAAGTTGTTATTCTGGTAACATATATATAATCTAAAATTTCCCCTTTTAACTGTATTCAAATATACAATTCAGAAAATATCTTTTTTTATTTTTTTATTTTTAGGAGGTCCAGGGATTGAACCTATGACCTCATATATGGGAAGCAGGCGCTCAACTACTGACCTACACACGCTCCCCCGTTGTTTATTTTTTTCTTTTTTTTTCTTTCTTTTCTTTTTTTCCTTTTTCTTTTTTCATTTGTTTTCTTTTTTCCCCCATCATTTTTAATGGGCATACTAAGTGAACATACCATAGTAGTTGCCTACCCATGAACATTTAGATTGTTTCCAAATTTTCAATATTATCAACACTTCAGTAAACATCCTTGTACACACATCTTTTTCTGACCTATGTGATTATTTTCTATGGATAAATTCCTAGGGGTGGGATTACTGGGTCACAATGTGAACATGTTTTACTTACTGGTTTATGATACCAAATGCCCACCAAAAAAGGGATGCAGCAACTTATATCCATTGATTGGCTAAGTTTTAAATTCTTCAGAATGAAAAAAAATGAGTGTTTATTTTATCTTTTTCCTTTAGGATAGGAAAAAAAAAAAAAAAAGGAAAACATGTGGAGGGCTAATAAACCTATATTTAAACCAGGAGGCAAGACTCATGTCGATGCTACAACACGGATGAACCTTGAAGACATCATGCTAAGTGAAATAGGCCAAACACAGAAAGACAAATATTGTCTGAGTCTATATATACGAAATATCTAGAATTAGCAAATTCAAAGAGACGGAATTTTGATTAGAAGTTATAAGGGGGAAGTGGATATGGCTCAAGTGGTTGAATGCCTTCTTCCTCATGGGAGGTCCCAGGTTCAGTCCCTGGTGCCTCCTAAAAACAAACAAACAAACAAACAAGCACAAATGAAAAAACAAACTCAGGGTAGCCAGTGTGGCTCAATTACAATTGAGGGACAACATAAGAGGTACCAAGTTCAATCCCTGGCCCTGGTACCTCAAAAATAAAATAAGATAAAATAAATAAAATAAAATAAAATAAAATAAAATAAATAAATAAATAAAAGAAGTTACCAGGGGTTGGGGAGAGGGAGAAATGGAGAGTTATTGCTTAATGGATACAGAGTTTGTTTGAGATGATGAGAAATTTTTTGGTAATGCATGGTGGCGATGGTAGAACAACATTGTAAGTGTAATTAATGCCAATGAATTGTACACTGAAAGATGGTAAAAATGGCAAATTTTAGGTTATATATATATATATACATATATATATATATATATATATGTTACCACCAAGAAATATTTTTAAATATATGTACAAGTGCCTCTAAAAGCACTGCAAGTAAATTCACTTGAATTCAATTCAATAAACAATTATTAAGCACCTACTATATGCAAAGATGGGGTTAGATGTTGGGAGAAGAATGATGAAAAGCCATGGACCCAATCTTCAAAATATCCACAGAGTAACAGGACAATTTCCTTGGCTGCAGCAACCTAATCTCCCAAACCTATCTTCACTACATGATGAGAATGGACCAGGGGTCTATTCCTAAAGGGGCATTGACCCCTACATTAGGTTGAACAACTCTAAACAAATTGGATTTGCTATAAATCTCAAAAGATATAAGAGAAAAGCAAGTCTCCCTCCCATCCTGTCTCCCAGCCCTTTACCCTCACCCATTGTTACCCTCTCCGAAGGGTATCTCTGTTACTGATTACTTGTATTTTTCTGAGCAGGCAAAAGCATTAATTTTGTACTTACCAGCTTATTCACTCAAGCAATTTTTAATACAGTAGTATTGGACTTACTCACTGCACATTGCTCTTAAAAATATACCTTAGAGATTGTTCCATATCCATTCATGTAGAGCTGATTCATTCTTTTTTGGCATCTCAATACTATTCCATTGAATGTACCATTATTTATTTAACCAGTACTCTATTGATTGACCCTTGGTTGGTTCCAATATTTTGCTGATATATACAATGCTGCAGTGAATATCCTTCTAGACACTGGAACCATTTTGGAATAAGAAAAGACTGTGTGAAGTTAGTAATGTTTGGCTTCAAATCAAGTTAGGAAGTACTTAGCAGAGACATTTGTTGGGTTATAGATAAAACTGTAAAAGTACAAAGCATTGACTATATATGCTATTAAAACAAAAGAAAAGCATAAAAGCCAACAGGAAATCTCCACCCTCTTAGTCAGACTCCTCAGGCAAGAGTAAATAGATAGGCCTTATCCAGACTCTTCCAGGTCCACAGTGGCGCTTTGTCACAATAATAGCGAGAACTTCTTGTAGAGTTCATGCCTTGGCACTAAGAACTTCTTCCTCTAGAGTTTGAATCTAGCAATATTAACATACAAATATTCATTTGTCACACAAATAATTCATCAAAAGACCTTTGGACATGCAAGCAGTGGAGCAGATTTCCTTTTGGCTTTTTAAAAAAAATTCATTTTGAAATAATCACAAACAGAGAAAAGTTTCAAGAATAGCACGAAGAACTCCTACACACCCTTCATCCAAATTCACCATTTTTAAACATTTTGCCACATTTGCTTTCTCCTCTGCTCTCTCTATATATCTACTTTTTAAATTTTCTGAATTATTTGGGAGTAGGTTGCATACATCATGCTCCTTTACCCTTTAATATTTAGGTGTGCATTTCCTAAGAACAAGGATATCCCACTGATTTGGAGGGGGAGAAACTGACATGGCTGCTTTCATCTGCCTTTTTACAGAATCATGGACTTTTAGACTAGAAGGAACCAAAAAAGTGTCTAGTTTAACCTCTTTATTTCACTCACAGGGCAACCTGAATTAATAGCCGAGCCACCCAAAATCATATTGCCATTAGGCCTCAGAGGGAAACTCAGGCCTCCTGGTCATCTCTTCTAGCTCTTTGCACACTATAACTTGCTTTTGCCATTAGGGATCATCTGGTCCAAATTGTTGAATAAATTTTTTAAATGAGAAAACTGTGGCTCAGAGAGGGGATGTGATTTGTACAAGGTCACATAAGAAGTTTCTTGCTTGGGTTCCATAAGCAACAAGAGGCTCAAGGAGAAGGCTAACTTTCCTGAATGCGCACTCGGTGATTCAGCGGATGGGTGGACATCTAATGTTTTTGCCTGCTCAGCAATCTTAGCCCCTCCTTCTAGCATAGCTTTGGGAAACCATCCCTCCTCTATTGGATACAGAGGTAGTGGGACTACCATTCAAAGTGTCCCACCCTCCTCTCTGTGAAATGGTCATGTAACTCAATCCAGGCCAAAGAACTTCTCTGGGCCATTTAAATCTTTTTTCATTTTATTTTATTTTATTTTATTTATTTTTTACTTTATTTTGTACATTTAATAATTGAAAATACAAACAATTAAAAACTAAAAAGTAAACACAGATGAATAAATATATACATTTCTCAATTAAATGTAATGGATACACTTAAATTTTTTTTGAATCAAACAATATGTTACACAATATATTTGGTTCATAGCAACACATTCATACAGTATAGTACAATATTGAATAACAATGGTGACAGGCATCTTATCCTTCTTTTTTTTTTTT
>JAQZBX010090423.1:0-12514 GCA_029593785.1 Cabassous unicinctus
AATAGGAATAAGACCTATCTTGATTCAGCTGGGCCACACCCTAACTTAAGAAACCTCATCAAAAGGTACTATTTAAAAGAGTTCACACCCACAGGAATGGATTAAGTTTAAGAACATGTTTTTCTGGGGTACAGAACTCCAAACCACCATAATGATAAATTCCATATTTATCACTGTCTGATTTTTAAAAAGCAAGATGAAAACTTTGGACATGGCTATATATATTTCTTAACTATAACTGACCTCATATGCATCTTTTATCCTGTCATGCTTGAGAGCTGTACTTTAGACAATGGCTTGGAACAAATTTGAATTTCCAGACTATTAACTTTATGTGACTATATCCATAAAGCACCTAACAAATTCCATAAATCATCATAATAAAATAAGGTTAAAAATTCTTAAAGCAGAAACAGAGTTTATTCAAAACCAAAAATCTGAGACAAATTGGAATAGAGAACAAAAAAGTAATTTTTAAAAAGGTATATGTTATGTGTATGTGTGTAGAAGCTAAATTACTAAATTACCTTTTGTCTATAATCTTGATTTTTTTTCTTTTAACTTTTCATTTTGAGATAATTTCAGACATATAAAAGTTGTAGAAATAGTATTAAAATTCCCATGCACTCTTTAGCCCAGTTCCCCAAGTATTAATATTTTGCCACATTTGCTTTACCCTTTTATTTCTCCCTTGGTTGACTCTCAATCTTTCTCTGTGTGCTGACATGATGCCCTGCATACATAAATGCATCCATGTGTGTTTTCCAAAAACAAGTTCATTCTCATATATAATCATAATGCAATTATATCAGAAAATAACATTGATACAATACTATTCTCTAATCTACAGACCTTATTCAGATTTTGCCAAATGTCTCAATACTGTCCTTTATAGCAAGAAAAAGTTCCAGATCATATATTGCATTGTTTTCATCTCTTTAGTGTCCTTTAATCTGGAACAGTTTCTCAGTATTTCTTTATTATTTCTTTGTTTTCCACGACATTGAAAACAATGTCATATTTGAAGAATATAGGCCAGTTATTTTATAGACTCTCCCTCAATTTGGATTTGATTTTCTTATTTCTAGATTTGAGTTATGCTTTTTTGGCAGGAATATTACAGACATAATGTCTTCTCATTCACATGATACCAGGAAACATGCTGTCAGCCTGTCGCATTATTAGTGTTGTTAACCTTGATTACTTGGTTAAAGTGGTAACTTCCAGGTTTCTCTTTTGTAAAGTTATTATTTTTATCTTTGTAATTAATGATCATCTTACGGAGAGTTGACTTGAGACTATGTTAAGTATCCTATTACTTTTAAAACTTTTACCTACTAGTTTTGCATACATTGGTGATTTTTGCCTAAATCACTTATTATTATTATCATGATTGTCAAATGGTCATTTTCTAATTCTACTACTCCTACATATATTATTTGGCTTCCTACTGAAAGGAAAAGTTTTCCCTTCATTCCTATTTATTTGTTTATTATATCAGTGTGAACTTATGGGTTCTATTTTATTCACTGAGTTATAATCCTTTACTCTCTTTATTCATTTTGTTTTTGGTTTATGCAACTTTATTGAAGAAAAATAAATCAATTACTAGCAGAGCTATTAGTTGATCACTCATCCATTGACAACTTGCTTCGTTTATTCAGTGCCTTATTAAACAGTGTTTTGGAAGATAGATTAACTAATAGCTCCAAGCTTCCTAACAATTTAAATGAAAATTACAAACTGTTTGAGACCCTATTTTGGAATACAGAGGGTATTTGACTTCCAATTTCCGTTCTCCATAGCACAAGAACAGGTCATTCCTTTATTGACATGCATAAAATACATCACATTTTCTGTTCTGTTGATACTATAAATTCAATACCAATTCTCCAGTTACATCAGTTGTGAGCATAAAATATATCATGTAACCTCAAATCTGTAACAGTGGAAGGCTTAAAGAGTGGATGGTGCTATAGAGTAATGCTACTTCCTTTGATGTGACAACTGAACATCCATCTCCCTCCCCCTCAGATGACTTCTTCGGCATGTTAGAGCAGTGAGGAATGGCTTTGATCTCATAACCAAGTTAAAGTGAAAACATTGGCCACATAATACACATCCTCCATTTTTTTTAAAAAAATTGTGAATCTTGGGCAAGTGTTCTCTTGTAAACTTCTCTACAGTTTCTAAAAGCAGTTATTGTCCAAAGCTGGAAGAACTTAAGTCTTCTCAGATGAGCATGTAAATGAATGGAGGGAGGTAAACAAAAAAATAAAATTTTAAAAGATGAGGTCTAATAGGGGAGCAACTGGATAAGAAAATCAAAAAAAGAACAGTAATTTAAAGTTTATTCCAGCTATAATGCAGGTTATTCTGACTTTAAGGTGGCATCACATGGCATACTTCTGAGTCCATTCCAGAGATACTCTGTTGTACTTATCTCTGTCTGTTTTATAAATCTGTGCAATCTCTGGCACTAAGGGGTCATCTGGGTTCAGATCACATAGCAGTGAACAAATGGATAAAAGAACTGTAGAAATAGTTAAAGCAGGAGACCACTATGATCTTAGAATATCGAGACAAATGCTGCCATTACTGTTAATATTTGGATGATAAATTCTTGTCAGTGTAACTTTAGGTGGTTTGAGGGGGTAGTCTGTAGGAAAATGAATTGTCAAGAAGAATACACTGCCTTGATATGGGCTATCATTAGGTCCCATGATTGTGGCTTGCCAATGAAACACATCAGCCCTAACTGGACCTGCAGAATATTGTGCTGGGGGGTCACGGGCTAAATCACTAAGTTCCTTATTAATCCCTTTCAGTGCCATGGTCCATGCTTTTTGTCTTGCTCCTCACTTCTCTTTCACTCAAAGGTCTGGCCAAAACTCTTGATTATCAGGGTGGCGGGGAAGGATTCTATCTTCATCTCTCACCAGTTCTGCCAGACAGAGGCGCAGAGGGGCCTCAGCCTCCTCCCCGCATGGCAGCTGGTGCCTCCCCGGCCCTGTGGGGCCTCTTGATTCATTTTGATGCTTAAATTTTCTGATATTTGGTCAGTAGAAGTCCCTTCAAGGAGGCTCCTTTTCCTTTTGACATGCCCCATGACACTTTGGGTACTTTACTTTCTGATGCAAGATGATGTTGCAGTCTCAACTTGTATTTTCTCTACTGTAATGGAATTAGCCATTTCTCAAAGGATCCCTGGTTCCTTTTAGTGGAGGATGGTATTTGAAAACTAAGATCTGAGTGCTGAGTATGGCCATTGCTCCTGGTATGTATTACTTGTAGGTCCTCTCAGTGAACAGAGCTGTGAAATAGATTCATGAATACATTTGTCTACACACATTTATTTCTATTTCTATATCTATATTTATGTATTTAAGACCATGAGTTCATACCTCTAGTCTTAATATTTTTAAGTGATCAGCATTCTCTCTTTCTACTAAAAACGCATCATATGTCCAACTTTGCAATAGGATTTCTACTTCTATACCACCACCCTTAATAGTTTCTGTCAAATCAAAATTAGGAAAAGCTAGAGCTTAATTATTTATTTCTATGAAAAGTTCTGCTAATGATAAAAATTATATTTACATTTTTCGGCCAAAGGTAAAGAAGAACAAAAGATGTATTTTGCAAAGTTAAATGAGAATTCAGGACAACTCCTGGTACATAATTGATTTTTGATATAACAATTTATTAAATATTTCATGAATCTCTTAACACATATGCATGCCCAAATTATGGTTATTAATCATTGCATATGGTCAACTCCTGATAAAAATAAGTCTTGGATTATAGCTTCAAAGAACTGTCTTTCCTAACCTTTTAAGTAATGTTGATGTCTGTAATTTGCTGCATGAGAACTGTTCCTCAAGCCAGCAAAATCTTGCAGAATTTTAGTGACCCCTTTCATTTTTATCCACTAAAATATTGTTCCCAATTGGCCTGATAGCTTTATTTACTAATTCTTTTAACATTTCTCTAAGATTTATGAGCCTTATAAGCATTTATATAACCTACTTTATATAAAGTTGCTCTTCTTCAGCTGATTAAGCAGTAACTGTAACCACAGAATAACAAGATTTCAGATGGAAACTGAAAGAAAGCAGTCAGGAATCCACTTCCAAAGATCCAGATACTTGGCATCACATTTAAACCAAAGTTGCCTGCAGCGTTTATTGTTAATAATGCTAGTTACGTGACTGACCCAGCACTACAGAGTTGCAAAACGTGAATGTCATACTGTCATCAAATATCACTTGCAGATTGTGTTCAGCATGGCAGTCACAGTCCTCTGCAATTTGAACTCAAACTGCATTTGTAACCTAATCATTCATTTAGACTCTCATGCTTTGTTGTTCCTGCTGTTCCCGTCAACAGAGACTCTCCCCTATTCAAGTGTAATAAATTCAGATGCCTAAGGAAACTGGCAGATATCCTAAATGCATCATGTTGATCATGGCTGTGCATAAACTTGCATGGGCACACAACCTGCTGTGCCTCTTGAAAGACTATGCCATTCAAACTAAAAGACCAAATAAAATACTTTCACAGGACAAACGTTGCAACCCTGCATCTATTCCTAACTATTTTAGAGCCCAACTCAAGCTCCATTTTCTTAGGGAATCTGCTTGAGCATCTAGCTTACAGTGGTTTCTTTAACCTCTCAACACTGCCAGCATTTGTAGGCTGTACCTGCCACTCAGCACTTAGTCATTAAAATGTATTTTTAATACCTTCTTTCCACAAAATATTTTGCATAGAATATTTAGAATTATCCATTAATATTATGATTACATTAAGCATTATGTCCTAACAGGGCAGGTTCTACACTGTATTAATTTACATTTTGGGATCATTGTTCAAAGTGGTTCTTGTGAACTAAGCCACAGGACTGTTTAGAGTAATGCTGGGTCAATACATCTGTTCCCCAGCCCTGCCATTTCTAGCTCACTGAGGCCTGGCACTCCACAGACTTTTCTTGTCCCATTGAAAATTTGATCTTGCCCCAATTTCTTTCTTTTTTTTATGGTGTGATTTATGTTGTTTTTAAACTTTTTATTTTGAAATAATTTTAAACTTATTGAACAGATTGCAACAATAATAAATAGAGTTGCAAAAATAATACAAAGCCTATACAGAGACTCCAGCATACCCCATGCTATATACCCATATCCACCAATTTTAACATTTTTGCCACCTTTGCCATATCTTTCTTTCTTTCTATCTATCTATCTATCTATCTGCTCTATTTACTTATTTATCTACCTATTTAATCAATATGTCTATTTTCTGAACATTTGAGAGCAGATTGCATACATCATAATCCTTGAACACATATTTCCATGCACATTTCCCATGAACAAGGATATCCATTTATGTAACTACCTTAAGTGCATTTATCAACTTCAAGAAACTTAACATTGGTTTAAAGTTTATATTGTATTTCCAATATATTCTTATGTCTCAATAATGTACTTTTGAGCCTTTTTTCTTCCATTCTTAGATCCCATCCAGTATCAGGTATTGCATTTAATTGTCATTATCCCTTTAGTTTATCTTTCTTTCTATTTTTTCAAGTTGTGGAAACATATCTACAACATAAACCCTCCCATCCTAACCCCTCCATTTTGTGGAATTAATCACATTTACAATGTTGCAGCACCCTCACTGCCATCCATTACTAGAATTTACCCTTCCCCCCGTCTTAGTCTGCTAAAAGCTGCCAATGCAAAATACCAGAAATAGGTTGTTTTTTTTTAGGAGGTACCAGGGATTGAACCCAGGAACTCATACATAGGAAGCAGGCACTCAACCACTTGAGCTACTTCCACTCCCCTGGGTTCACTTTTTTTTTTTTTTTAAGATTTATTTATTTGTTTGTTTGTTTGTTTATTATCCCCCTTGCCACTTGTGCTCGCTGTCTGCTCTCTGTGTCCATTTGCTTTGTGTTCTTCTGTGTCTGCTTGACTCCCTTTGTTGCATCATCTTGCTACACCATCCGTGGGCACGGGTCGTCAGCTCTCCATGGGCACAGGCCAGCTTGCCTTCAGCAAGAGGCCCTGGGAATTGAACCTAGTGCCTCCCATATGGTAGACAGGAGGAAGCCCAATCGATTGAGCTACATCCACTTCCCCCTAAGTTCACTTTTATAATGGGAATTTATTAGGGTAAAAGCTTACAGTTCTGAGGCTGTGGAAATTTCCAAATCAAGACATCATCAGAGATGCTGTCTCAACAAAGGTCAGCTGCTGGCATTCCTGGACTCCTGCCACGTGGCAAGGCAAAACAGCCACCCATCTTTGCCTTCTCCTCCAGGCTCACATCCTCCCTGAGCTCCGCTGTGGGTGATTACACATATGACTCTTCTCTCTCTGGGCCTCATCTCTTCAGCTTCAGACTGCTCTCCTCATTCTAGCCTCTTTCTCTGTGTGTCTCTGCTTTCAGTCTTCAGTTTTGGGGATCTGCATCATCCAGGAGGGAGAGGGAAAGGGAGACAAAGACACCAAGGCCCCAGGTTAGGCCCTTTAAAGACTTTTTCTCTTCCCCCTTCCTAATGTTTGCTGTTCTGATTTGTTGCCCCACCTGTTAGCTCTTAGGGGGCCAATGGGGAAGCCTGTTGTTCAGAAAGAGTCCCAAATGGGACCTCATGGCCAGGGTCTCAGTGGGGTCTTTCTGGCTTTGTCCTTAGTAGCAGGGAATTTCTGGGCAGGGTCTTATGGCCATGTTCTCTGCCAGCTATGTTTTCTGCTATTCCCAGCTGCCTTTCCTCTTTCCCTATACTAGCCTGCCTCAACTCCCCCCTCAGAGAGTTTAAACCCTTATTCTTAAGGGGAAGCTGAAGGGTGATAGTCATTTTTCCTTAGCCACTTCCTGCTTGTTAGGGGGAGTAGACCCTGCCTGACAGGGTGTAAAATCCTCTGGCTATTCTATTGAGGTTGAGGGAAAACAGGTCTGGCATCATGATTGGAACTGGATGAAATCCCCACGTGACTAATATCTTGTTCTGGAAGGCATTGATTCTGGAAGAAATAAACTTAGTTAGAATTTAAGATACATGGTCCCAGTAAAAGCATAAAGAAGATGGTGGTAATCAGGCCCCAAAATGGGGTCAGCCATGACATACTGGACCACGAGCATGAGAAAGGCCAGGTGCCTTCAGAGGCTGCATTCTCCCAAAGTTGATGGGAAACAGCAATCTTCCTTGAGTTCTTTTATGCTGTTGGTTAACACTAGGGAGAGATTGTGGTAGACCTGCTGGGCTTGGTATAAACTGCCAACCCTAGTTCCCACAGTGGTGGTTATGCTTAGGACAGCTAGGAGAGGTATAGGGAGAGGTATTGCCCTAGACATAAACTCACAAAGACAGTATAGACAACAAGACAAGCATTTGGCAAGCAAAAAAAAGACAGTACTTAAGAAAGCCATTCCTTCATCTTATAGGCACGTTTATTAACTACTTAGAAAATGAATTAAGTTTACCAAGACTTTTAACATGTTCAGTATCCCTCTGCATATGATCTAGAATAGAAGAGATACTATTATATTCATCAGATATATAGATACAGTACATAATACTAACCAGTGCACAAATTAAAGCACAAGTTCCTCTTTGAGCTGCAGTTAATAGATCTAAACCCCAAGTTTGCAATACCATACATGTTATCTCTCCATGGGAGCAGGCCATAATGCCAGTTATGTTTGTTTAAGTTCTACTTACATTACTCTGGTAATTATTGCTTCACTTGTTATGTCCTTCACACAGTCAGCATGTTGCAGCACTATTGGCCCTTGGAGGGAAGCTCCAGTGTTTCACTGGCCTGGTGCATAGGCCCTTCAGCACTATGAAACAGAGCCAGTTTGGAGGCAATGTCCATTGTAAATCTGGCCATATCAAACCATCACTGGCTGCTGCAGAAGTCCGAAACTGCAGCATACTCTCCATCCACTTCAGGAACATGTCCAGATGTGGCAGATTCCTTTATTGTTTTAGGGGTTGTAGTGACTGACCTAGCCTATAACTCAAATGGAGAGGCACCATGCAGGGTATTTGGGCCTGGTTTGAATGCACAGGAGGGTTTGACAATACTGAAGTCTATCTCTTTTAATTTTTATATACTTTCCAAACACTTACAAGACAATGTATAACCTATCAAATGAACTTAACATACCTTTACCATAATTACGTTAAGAGGTATTTCACTTTAGCAGTAGAGGAAGAACTACTTTCTCCATTATTTTATGAAAACCTAAGATTCCCAATGGAATCAAGATTATCATTCCCCTACCACTACTTTAATATGCAGATTGAGGTGGCCTCTGCCAGGTTTCCTTGTTATGAAGTTACTTTTTTTTTTTTTAAAGATTTATTTTATTTATTTATCCCCCCCTTGCTGCTTGTGCTGCTGTGTCCATTCGCTGCATGTCTTCTCTGTGTCTGCTTATCTCCCCCTTGCTGTGAGGTCTTGCCGCATCAGCCCATGGCGCCGCGCGAGCTGGCCTGCCCTCACAAGGAGGCGCCGGGAAGCGAACCCGGGGCCTCTCATATGGTAAATGGGTGCTCTATCCATTGCGCCACACCCGCTTCCTGCTGTGAGGTTGCTGCATCAGCCCACCGCACCACTCAGGCCGGCGTGCCCTCACAAGGAGGCCTCAGGACGCGAACCCGGGCCTCCCATATGGTAAACGGGGGCTCTATCCACTGAGCCACACCCGCTTCCCATGAAGTTACTTTTTGGTATTAATATCAATTTCAGTTTCTAATTAATAATGCCTTCCTGGAATTAGCCATTTAAATACTTCAGTTTAGAAGATGCTCCTACAAATTCCTTATAATTAACCATAATCAAATAGACTATTTACTTTACCTTTAAGCAAGCTTATTAAATTACAATTAGCCACCAATGAAATTTACTTTTAGCCATTTAAAAGTCTTGTCTTACATTCCTCATTCTGTTCTGTGAAAACTAGTCATTTCACTTTAGGATAGATCTATATTTCATTAAACACGAAATTGCAATTTTCATCATCTTAAAGATTTAATACATATAATGTTAGTTTATTTTAATAGTATCCTATAAACCTAAGGAGATTACACCCAAGCAAAATAAAATTGAAACCATTATAGTTTATGCAAGAAATGTTCATTCTCCTTCCTACACAGGAGGCTCAAACCTCTTTTCTTTAATAAAATTCTAAAATTGTGAATAACCTTAAAAGCATACTGACTGTCACATTCTGGAATAATTGTTTAATTTGTTTTAATCATAATTTAGAGAAGATCTTTCCATAGCTTTTAAGGACTTTTCCTTTACTTACTGAAATTTGGTAATAGGGTTATTAACCACCCTTATTTTAAAGCTGTTAAAAGGTTTAAATTGGGGAATTAAAGGGTAAACTATGATTCTTAATTGCTGGGTAGGTCAAATTGCTTAGGAAACCTTTTTCCCTTCCCAATAGTTTCTATATTCAGATTTCTATATGACCTTTCCATCCTGCTTAGCCTAATTTGGACTCCAGGAATATTCATTCACATATATACATACATATTTAATTTTTAACAAATTGAATAGAGCTCTTCTAAGAATTTTCATTTGTTAATTTGCTATTACCATCCTGATATATGAAGTTATACATTGAACAAAATAGACACAAATAGAGTTAGACACAGAAACACACAACTCACTGATGTTACTTATAATTTTCATTCACTTACAAAATAAGTTTAACTATAAAATAACATCATATTCAAAAGATCTCTTTGAAGACTATTTCTAATTAATCTACACTGTGATCATGAAGTTTTGTGCAAGAATTTCATTCTTTAGTTATTGACTTATAACCAAATTGTTCCCAATGCTTTAAAATACAATTTACAACATTTTCCTTTACTTTAGAGCTCTGCTTATTTCCCATTTTGACTTTGATAGACCTTGGATGAGCAACATTAATTCCGGTATATAGTCACTGAGGTCATTGAAGTCTCAAGGAAAACTGGTTTTTCTCATGACTTGCTGCTTTTAGGAACCTTGATGCTCAAGGTGGGAGTCCTCCCACTCCCCAGTCCTCAGAGATAACAACTCCAGTGGCCACTGGACTGAAATAGTGGACATTCAACCACTAGTCTGCCATTTCTTGCTAGTTGTTTAAAGCTTCTGTGAGGAGACAGATCCCTGAAGTTTCTCACTCTGCTATCTTGATCGGGACAGGTTCCCCATTTTCTTTTCCTTTTTGAAATTTCTTCTTAAGGTATAACATATATAGTAAAGTCCACAAACTTGAATTGTACAATTCAATGAGTTTTTTATATATGCCTACCCCCAACATGTTGATAAATGAATTAATCATTCTTCTCCCATTCCTAATGTTCCTCCTGTATTCTTTTTGTCAGTTTGAGACTTAATTTCTCTTTTAAATATCTCCTGAATTTATCTCTTCTCCATTCTAACTATATTCCCACTCATATCAAGAAATAGAATATTTACAGTACCCTAGAGGTCTCTGTTGAAACCCTTCCCAGGTAGTGCTCCCACCAAAGAAAACCACTATTCTGACTTCTGTCACCAAAGATTAGTTTTGCCTGTTCTTGAACATCTTTTAAATGGATGAATACAGTATGTATTTCTTTGTGTTTGCCTTCTTTTGCTCACCATTATATCTGTAGAGATTCACATTATTGTGGATAGCAGTAGTTAAATTCTTTTTAATTGCTGCATAATGTTCCATTGTATGCACATGCCCACTTTATTTTAGTTAGATATTTAGGTTGTTTCCTGTTTTCGATGATTATGAATAAAGTTCTGTGATCATTTTTGTGCATGTCTTATATATTCATTTATCTTGGGTATTGTGGTAGTTTGGAGTGATATGTACCCCAGAAAAACATGTTCTCAAAGTTAATCTATTCCTGTGGGTATAAATCCATTATAAGTAAAACCTTTTGATGAAGCTACTTCAGTTAGGGTATGACCCACCTCATTCAGGATAGGTCTTAATTCTATAACTGTAGTCCTTTATAGATAGACTGAATATATATATATATATATATATGTATGTATAAAAGCCATGAAAGCAAGAAACTGAAAGCAACAAAACCCGGAAGAGAAGGGAGAGACCAGTAGACACCACCACATGCCTTGCCATGTGGCAGAGAAACCATGGATCGCCAGCCACCAGCCCCAGAATACCACAGTCTTTGGGGGAAAAAAACATTACTTTGATGATGCCTTGATTTGGACTTTTACCTGGCCTCACACTGTAAGCTGATAAATTCCTATTGTGAATGCCAACCCATTTCATGGTATCTACTTTGAGCAGCCTAGGAAACGAAACAGATTTTGGTATCAGGAAGATGGGCTTCTGCTACTGCAAATACCAAAAATGTGGAAATGGAAATGGCTTTGGAATTGGGTAGTGGGTAGAGGCTGGAAGAATTGTGAGGTACTTTATAGAAAAGGCCTAGAATGCTTTGGTAGAAGTATGGATGCTAAAGGTACTTCCTATGAAGTCTTAGAAGGAAGTGATAAATGTGCTTTTGGAAACTGGAGGAAAGGTGATCCTTGTTTTAAAATGACAGAGAACTTGTTGAAATTGACTTCTCATGTTAGATGGAAGGCAGAACTTGAAAGCAATGAGGTTGGATATTTAGCTGAGGAGATTTCTAAGTTAAGTGTGGAGAGTGCAGCCTGATTTCTCCTTGTAGCTTATAATGAAATGCAATAGGAACGGGATAAACTGAGAACTAAACTTCTGGGTCCAAAGAAACCAGAGATTGATGGTTTGGAAAATTCTGAGCTTCTGGAAAATGAGTCTCCAGAGAATAGTGCCCATGTGAGGATTGAGCTGAATGTGGATCCAGTTAGCCATTTCAATGTAAGTCACATTTGGAGATGCAGTATCCAGGAAGTATATGTGGAAAGTTCTTTTGTCTGATGTTTTGGACCCCTGTGTACTACATGCAAAATGAACACATTTTTTGATGCTACTAAAGCTTCATTCATTTTATTGACTGGATATTGATGAATTCCTTGAGATACTCCCTAATGAAATTTCAAATATCTTTCAAGAAATTAAAACATTTTCTATTTCTTTCATAAGTGAATTAGTGAATACATGAGTCAAGTATTTGGTTACATGGACGAAAAGACAAGATCTCCATCCTTAAGGAGCTTACAGTCCCAGTAGTTTCATTTATGTAATTTAACTTTCATAATGATCCCATAAAGGATAGGAATTATTATGAGATATCATTATTTCTACCTTAAGGGTCTGAAAGATTGAGGTGAATGCAGAGCCAAGAATGAAACCCAGGGGAAGCGGGTGTGGCTCAGTGGATAGAGCCCCCGTTTACCATATGGGAGGCCCGGGTTCGCGTCCCGAGGCCTCTTTGTGAGGGCACACCGGCCTGAGCGGTGCGGTGGGCTGATGCAGCAACCTCACGGCAGGAAGCGGGTGTGGCGCAATGGATAGCGCACCCGTTTACCATATGAGAGGCCCCGGGTTCGCT
>JAQZBX010090424.1:0-12514 GCA_029593785.1 Cabassous unicinctus
CTAGGCACGCGCCTTAGCCCTGGGTCCTCACCACCTTGCACGGTGGCTCAGTATTTGGAGAATGAGGGGGCTTGGCTTTGCGGACAGGCCCCCCCCCTTCCTGTCCTCCCCTGGCCCGTCAGGTCCTTAGGTCTGGAGAGAAGATTCCAAAATCTGGCTGGGGGAAGCGGATGTGGCTCAAGCATTTGAGCTCCCGCCTACCACATAGGAGGTCCCAGGTTCAGTTCTCAGTGCCTCCTGGAGAAGGCAAGCTGGCGCAACGGACAGGCACAACGAGCTGACGCAACAAGATGACGCAACAAAGAGGAGAGGCAATGAGAGACACAACAGAGCAGGGCTCTGGTGGCTCAGGTGATTGGGTGCCTCCCTCCCACATGGGGGTCCCAGGTTCAGTTCCCAGTGCCTCCTAAAGAGAAGACAAGCAGACAACAAACGGACACAGAGAGCAGACAGCGAGTGCAAGCTACAGGGTGGGAGGGGCATAAAAAAGTAAAATAAATCTTTAAAAAAAATCTGTCTGGGGGCAAGATGGGGCCACATTCTTCTCTGGTATCAGATACCCCCCCCCTTTTTTTTCTTTTTATTAAACAAGAGGTTTGGCTCGGATTTTAAATTTTGGAACCATTTGTGTCTTCATTCATTCCCCCAAATGCTGACTGAACCCCGGTATGTAGACTTCTAGAAGCTGAGAAAAATTGCCGGCCGATGCCTGATGACTCAGTTTACCAACAGCGGTGATATCTGCCGTCCTCCACCACGCTTGCCCATGACCTGAGGACGGTCTTTCCCATTTTATCGAGGGCACTGAGGCACAGGGAGGTCACGGGACGCCCCTGAGACGCCACTGGGAGGAAGTTGGTTCTACCTGCAGGTCATCTGTGCCAGCCTCTGGGTGCCCTGGCAAACGGGGTCCCCCTGGGAGCTCCAGAGAGGAGCTGGAGCTGTTCTTGGTGCTGAAGCCAGAGCTGGAGGGTCTCCCGCATCACCCCCGGCCTGAACCCCCCAGGCAGGCGGGACCACCCCCCGTTTTGCCTCCATCGCATCCCGGGGTGGGCTTTCTCTAGCCCTGAGAGCTGTCCCTCCCCCGGCCCCCAGCACCTCCTGGGCCCCCTCGCCCAGTTCCACTCAGAACCTGTGCCCAGCTCTGCCTCCCTCCTCTGTGGAGCAAATGGGCAGGTGCGGGCTCTGCTGGGTGACCCCCCCATAGCCCCAGGCCCTCCCCACCCCTGCATGGCGGCTGCAGCTTGAGCCATCTGGGAGGGCTTCCTGGGGAGGTGGCCTGTCCAGCACCTGCACAAGCAGGAGGTGAGAACGGCTCCCCCCACCTCCCCTGATTCTCAGCCCAGCTGAACTTGAAAGGCTGGGGGGGGGGCCTCAAGCTCGTTAGGGGAGGGGATCAAACACGAAGCTGCGGGCTGGGTGGAGGCGGGAGGCGCTGACAAGTGGGAATATTTAATCGAGGCAGCTGCCTTCCAAGGCCAGCACCTCGTCAGATATTGAGTATCGTTGTCAATGCCGCTAGCTGTAAGTGGAGGGAAAAATCACTTAATGGGCTTCTCGAGCCGCGCTCAGGTGGGAGGACGCCCCGGCGAGAAAAGAAGGTGGCGCTGGGCCTTAAAGGGGCCTCTGCCGCCCCCAGCTCGGGGGGCTCCGGGAGGCTCGGCGGCGTCCGCTAATAGCCCCTCAAGTGGCCACCTTCGAGTCCCCACCGCTCGCAGCCACGCCGCCTCCATCTATTTTAATTTTGCAGGCCGTGGCGCATACGTGCGACCCGCTGCTTCGCCAGCAGCTGCCGTGTGCCAGGACTGCGGCGGGCGTGGGGGGCTGGCGGGGGCACCTCTCAGCCTGAGGTGGCTGGCTTTAAGCCATCGGACAGGCGAGGGCAGTGACAGGTCTTACCCGGGGAGCCGGATGGGGGGGCTGTGGGGCACAGAGGCCTTCCCGGAGGAGGTGGCGTTTGCACTGGAAGCCGAAGGTGGCGCAGGAGTCAACCAAGTGGACTGGGAACAGCACGTGCAAAGGCTGGGTGACCAGGGGTTAAGAGGGGCCGACGAGAAGGGGGAGAGGGGCCCAACTTGGGAGGGCCAGCGGCCTGGTGGGGTGCCCAGTTTCAATTTTCCTGCAGCAGATAAGATGACCATGCATTTCCCCTTCATTCTATCAGTGTGCCAGTCTGTTGCTGAGTAAGTAATATACACATGGAGGACAAGAAACAAACAACAAAAAAAAAACCCAACACTGGGAACGGATGTGGCTCAAGGGGTTGAGCGCCTGCCTCCCACAAGGGAGGTCCTGGGTTCAGTTCCTGGTGCCTCCTAGAAACAAACAAACAACAAGCAAAACAAATGAAAAAACCAGCTCAGGGCAGCCGATGTGGCTCGGTGGTTGAGCGCCAGCTTCCCACATACGCGGTCCCAGGTTCAATCCCCGGCCCCAGTACCTTTAAAACAAACAACAACAACAACAACAAAAAACCAAAACAACAAAAAACCCACTATGCAGTGAACAATAAACTGCCACCTCACCCCTGCCTGCCACCTCCCAGAGGCCACCTGTCACCTTACCTAGAGCCGCCGCTGTTATCCATTCCCAGCGTATTCACATAGCCTCAGATTTTTTTAACCCCATTGTGAGTTTTTTCTGCTCACTGTTCAGCCCTCAGCCTAACTTTTACATTAAAATAGACCTTGCTTTTTAGGACAGTTTTAGGTTTACAGAAAAACTGCAGAAAGCGCACAGCGAATTCCCACACCCCACCCCAGCTTCACCTATCATCAGCGCCTTGCGCTCTGTGGCATGGTTAGGACTGATGAAGCTGTATCGGTACATTTTTAGTAATTAAAGTCTGTAGCTCCCGTTAGGGTGCTTGCTGTGTACACTTCTGTGGGGTTTGACAAATGCACGGGCATCCTGCACCCAACATTTCAGCATCAGCTGGAATAGTCCCGCAGGCGTAAAAGTGCCCGGGGCTGCCCCCGCCCCCCCTTCCCCGGCGACCCCTGCTCTTCTGGCTGTCCTCATAGTTTTGCCCTTTCCGGAATGTCGTCTGGTTGGAATCACAGGATGTGCAGCCCTCTCACCCCGGCTTCTTTCGCTGAGCAAGATCCTCCGGCTTTTCGTGGCTTGAGAGCCCTTTTCTTTTTATTGTGGGGTAATTCTGCATCTCGTGGATGGGCCACCGTGTGTGGAAGGGCATTTGGTTGCTTCTAGGTCTGGGCAGTTATGAACGAAGCTTCTGTGAGCATTCGTGTGCAGGTTTTTGTGTGTGTGTGAACTTTGGTTTTCAACCCAATCGGGGCAACTCGCCTTTTCATGAAGTGCCTTCGACATATTTTCGTATCACTACCCAGAGACAGTCTTCCTGTTGTACGGCCGAGTGGTACCTTGAGGCTGGTTTGTAATTCACTTAACCAGCATCCTCTCCTTGGGCCTTTGAAATGCTTCCAGCTTTTTTCTGGACCAAGGATCCTGCTGGAAACACAACCTGTACGTACATTTTGGCACACTCTGTGCATATTCCCGGAGCTAAATCTCTAGCATTGGGAACCCTGGGGCTAAGGCAATTCACCAAACATTTACTGAGCACCTACCATGTGCCAGGCCCGGGTTTAAGGGGCTTGGGACACGATGTGGGAAAACGACAGACAAGTTCCTCCCCTCGCCAAGCTCACATTTTAAATTTGCATTTTCAATTGTATTAGACATCACTGTGTGACCTTCCGGAAAGATTTGCTTGACCCGGCACACTCATGGAGAGTGCACAATTGTGAGCCTGTGCACGCACATGTGAGGGGGCCTGGGGCTCTGAGGGGATTCCTGTGTACCCCTCTCCTCACAGGCCGAAGGAGACGGGTTTGGGGGTCACCTGGGCCAAGGTCCTTGGAGTTGCCGATAAGGAAACCTGTCAATCACTCCATCGGTCAAATTGGGTTAATAAAACTGCTGGCCCGAGAGCCGGCTTTGGGGACTGCCTGCTTCGTGCCTCCATGGGCGGCATTGTAGGGATATGGCGGGCACCCGCCAGGGCTGGTGTTTGGACGGGAAGGCGGCACGTACAGCCCCGTGGCTCCCCCAGGTGGTGGGAGCCTGGGGGCCTCAGGGGTTTCCACATTGGCGAGGGGCTCTCGTGGGCCGGGGGGCCCTGGGATTGTTCTACCCACACGTCTGCTCTGTCCCAGCCCCGGGACCCCAAAATCCTCTAGACCAACGGGCCTCTGCTGCCGTGGAGCCCACGCAAGAGGCCCACGCCACCGAACAACTATAGAAACGAGGCTCACGTAGAAGTGGTGCCACGTTCCCGGGGGAGGTCTGTGGTGCTGGTACTGGGGGGCTGACGCGGCCGCAGATCAGGGGCTGGGGCTGTCCACGGACGTGGGTCTTGCAGGAAGCCCGGGGGTGGGGGGAGGCGAGCAGGGAGGAGAGGCCAGGCAGGCACAGTCAGGAGCTGAGTGCCAGAGAAGCCCTCGCATATCCCTCGCAGGCTCACGCATGCTCACATACGTGCACACACGCTCACACACAGGCTCTCACACACCCTCGCACAATCACACACACTCACACACATGCACACACAGGCTCACATACACCCTCACATGCTGACACACGCTCACACACATGCACACAAGGCTCACACAGGCTCACACACGTGCACACGCTCACACACAGGCTCACACGTGCAGACACACTCACACATGGGCTTGCACACATGCTCCCCCATGTGCCCAATCACACACACACCCTCACACGCTCACACATGTGCACTCACTCACACAGGCTCACACACACTCACATGCTCACACACGCACACACAGGTTCACACACATCCTCACACACACACTCACACATATGCACACACTCATACACAGGCTCGCACACACCCTCACACACACACTCACACATGTGCACACATGCTTATATACACCGGCTCACACACACCCTCACATGCTCACACACATGCACACATGCTCATACACAGGCTTGCACACATGCTCCCCCATGTGCCCACTCACACACACATGCTCACATGCTCACACGCCCAGGCATGCCAGCCCTCACACACACCTGAACACCCACATGCTCACACACAAATGCATACACGGATGCAATCCCATGCACACACTCAGGTGTGCCTGCTCACACACACCCTCTGGCACACAAACCCACACTCATGCACACACGTGCACATCCTTGTGCACACTCACACGTAAGCCCACGTAATCACACACCCCCATTCCGTGCTCACAAATGCTCACACCAGCCAGCCTCCCTCCCGCTCCTGCTCTCTCAGTGCAGTCACACACACGCACACCCCTTTACACGCTCACGCATGGACAGGCGCTCGCACACACAACCATGCATACTTGTCCACACCCCCTCTTGTGCACACACACACACACTAAGACAGCTACCTCGTCATGCACTCACACACACTCGCACACACGCTATTAGAGGTACCGTTTACCCATCATACATTAAAAACGCAGGTAGCCATTTTCAAAATAACTCATCCTTTGATAAAATGCAGCTTTTTCATCCGGCACACGGACAGGCCACTCCGCCTCCCTCCCCCTCCCGACTCAATAACGAGGTTAAAATAAAAATTGAATTCCAGCATTTGCTTTCAAAAATAACCCCCGTTCAATGCAACCTTCCTCAGCTGTTAAGAATTAGAAATGCAAAGCCGCAGAAGGAGATCGGAGAAGCGTCAGCCGGCACGTTATGTGGAAAATAAAGTAAAATAAATGCAGACGTGGGGGGTGGGCACACGGAGCTCTGTCAAGTGTGTCTGCCAGCGGGACAAGGCTGGGGAGGCACCACAAAGGACCACAGCTGGGCTCGGGGGCCCGGCTGTGCCCACTGTTTTGTCCTTTGCCACTTCCTTTAAGGCGATTATGGAATTGCTTGAGTCCCTCCTCTGTAAGATGATGGCGAGTGTGTGTGTGTAGGATTAACTGAGATCACGGAAATAAATCTCGTCGCACTGCATCGGGCCCAACACGCATATTAAAACTATCATGCAAGCTAGACTAAAAAAATAATTCATCTGCATAGTGGCATCAAATAATTCAATCTTCCTTTTCAGCCCCAGGGAAGGAACAAATATTTTTGGCTCCACATGGAGCACCCAAGCATCTCATAAACAGTGCCTTCACTCAGACAAGAAGCCTTCCTTTCACGAAACCCAGTTGTTCACTTCAATAAACCCAATTAGTTGTTGGACAGCTTTGGGGGTTTGGTTTGTACTGAACCGGAAGGGCTGGGGTGGGCTCCCCCACTTCAAACTAACCAGGGGCTTTTCCCAAGTGTGCAGCCTTGGGGTGCGGTCCCTGCGAAAGGAGGGGGTCATATGAGATGGTCTCACAGCGTCTCTGAGCCCTTGAATTTCAGCATTGAATTTTGATTTCAGTAATTGTGCCCCCTTATAGGTTGTGGGCTACAGACGGGGCCATCAGCCCACACCTTCCAACAAAAGAGTGTGTGGGACCGGAAGGACTGGGTATACGTGGCTTTCTTTTTTTGGGGGGCCCCTTCCCGGGTTCCAGTCTCCTTTCTACGCTGTACCTCTGGTGTGACCTCTGGTGTGACCTCAGCAGGCCTCTTAGCCCCTCTGAATCCCCGTGCAATGGGGACCAAGCAGCCCAGGTAGCCTCCCCCCCCCAGATGGGGCGGGAGCACCCCACACCCCCCCCCATCGCCCCCACCGCAGGAAGCCTTGCGGCCCCGAGATAAGAAACGGGTCAATAAACTTTTCTCCAAGATGTGCGGGGCTCCTGCGGCCTCCCCAGCCCCCTGCCCGCCCCCGGCCCCCTCCCCCCCGCAGGGAAAGGTCAGATGCGAGGCGGGCATCGACCCGCGCCCGGAGCCAGGCCCCGGGACCCGCCGCGGCCGCGCTGACCAACTGACCAGCGCGGTCCAGGCGCCGGGCCGCCGCCCGCCAATGGGAGGCCGCCGAGCCGCGGTTGCCGGGCAACGCGCGCCGGGAGGAGGGGCGGGGCCTGCGCGGCGATGGATCGGGGATGGCCGAGGATCGATGCCCGCGCCCGTGCGCACGCGCGGGGGCCGGCCGGGGGGACGCTGCAGCCGGCGCCCAGTGGCCATCGATCGCCGCGGCCAGAGGCGCTTAATAAGCTCCGAGAAGGGCTCAAGGGGGGGCCCGGGTCCCCCCCACACCACCATCACCTCTCCCCTCCCACGCACCCCCTCCCTTCAATAATATCTAAGCTCTGCCTGCAGCCCGGTCAGTGGCCAAGAGCTGGGTTCAAATCCCGCCCCGCCACCCCAGAGCCCAGCGGCCTCCGTTCAATGGCTGGATGCACTCGACCTTCTCACCTGTAGTACCTGCCGGGCTGGGACTTTTGGGAAAGCCCCCCTGGGAAGCACTTTATTTCTCAGTCGGTGTTAGCGAATTTTTATTCTCATACCGGGTTGCCAAGGCCCAGAGAGGGCTGTCCCTGGCTCAGAGACACACAGCAGGGGCAGAAACCAGGTATCCCCTCTCATCGTCCCCTCTTTCACAATATCTGAGTCACCTCCACCATATCTCTTGAGCACTTACCGTGAGCTGCGCACTGGGCTAAGGGTTTCGGGCGCAGTAAGGCATTGCTTCTTCAACATCCTGTGGATGGGGTAACGTATCCCCATTTTGCAAAAGAGGAGGCAGGAGAAAAGGAGGCTGGCCCTTCTCCGCTTCCCATTCGGCTTGCTGTCCTCCACCCCACTTCTCTTTTTTTCTCTGCCTTTTTGCTTCTCGCGTCTCCAGGCTTTCCGCTCCTTCTCATCTCCCTGCATGTTTTCTTCATTCTCCTGGTTTCAAAGCCCAAAGATTTTTTAGGGACTGCCAGAAAATAAGAGGTCCTTGGACCCTGGGTCAGACTGCTCAGCCTCAGATGGGTGTGGGGTGAGGCCCGGGAGAGAGGGACCAACCCAACTTCACATGGGGAGCAGACAGGGGGCTGCTGAGGCCCCCTCGGACTTGCTACCCCAGAGCCCCTGCAGCCCCCCAAAGGTCCTCCACCCTAGCCCCCAGCCTGCTCTGCATCTTCAAGCTACAGAGCCACCATTTGTCACTATCTGTAAACTCAGGGGCAGTAGCTTGTGTTTAAGGATCCCAGGGAGATGAGAGTGTGGCAAGAAATGCAAAGACCCCAGCAGACCACCTTCCCACTCTTCCCTTGCTTTTTTCCCAGGCTGGGTGGGTGTGGAGGGATGAGGGGCAGTGACGGTCCCAGGACGTTGCTTGACACTGTTGGCTGTGGCCCAGGAGCCCTGGGAAGATGCCAAGAGAGAGGCCTGGAACTTTAAGCCCAATAGACAAGGGTCTCAGCAAAAGAGCCTCCCATGGCCTCCAGTTGACGTGTGACCTGTGCCTTTGATTTGTCACCTGAGCATCTTTCTGCACCATTAAAATGTGTCCTTTATCCCCTTTAGTAGCAGCCCAACATCTCTACACACACCCCCAAGAGACACCCCCTGTTTGTCATGTTCATTTATCTTGTTTGGTTTCATTTTCATTCATTTGTCATTATCACCATTTATAATCCCCCGCGGTTGGGCACACAGGCTAGTGTCCACATATTTTGTTCTTGCAAATGGCAAAACAGTATAGGGTAAGAATAACAGGTGGACAATCCATTGGGAATGAGGACGTGGATAATAGAGACCCCGTCCGTCAGCCCACCTCAGGGGTGGCCAACATCTCGGAAGCGCAGACACACAGAGGCTGGAGGTGGGCTGTTCCAGGCTCACTGCCTTTTTTTTCACACCATGTACCCACCAAGCAAAAACTCCCCCTTCCCCAGGCCCTGGTAACCTCGAATCCACCTTCTGTCTCTGTGAATTGGCTATTTCTCGATATTTCATATGTGACATCATGTAATATTTGTATGTACCTTCTTGTTTCACAGCCTCATTGACTTTGACCACACAGAGCTCTGTAAGGTGGATCCTGGGACAATGAATTGGTCCCATATGGGGTCAAACACCCCACCCCACCCTGCCCCACTGGAGTGGGGATGTCAGGAGGGGGTCCTGGAGAGAGAGCTGGGCCTGGGGCTGGACAACCCGAATTTGAATTCCTGTGTGACCCTGGGCAGGCGGCTTTACCTCTCTGAGCTTCTGGCCTCATGAGGCTGGTTGATTAAGCCAGATCGTGCCAAGCATCTGGCACTTAGTAGAGGCACCAAGAGTTTCAAGAAATTGAGGGGCAAGTGGGGGGCCCTGTGCCCTGTGGCATGGAGTCAGGGGCTGCCAGGGAGTGGCACGGAGAGGGTCCGTGAGTCCCCTGCCCACTGGCACCCTGCCTCGCGGGTGTCGGTGGGGGGTGGTCTTCGTTTGAAGCCTCGCGGTGCGACCTTGGCCGAGTCACTGCCTCCACGTGCATTTCAGTTTCCTCATCTGTAAAATGGGGGTGCAGCAAGCAGCCTTCACCTCACCCAGCCTCGGCACAGAGCCGCTGGGCTGCCAAGGCCGAGCTGGCGATGTACAGCTGTTGCGGCTGCTATCATGGTTTTGGAATTCTTTTTTTTCCATATTGTCAGGGCTGTGAGGCCCTCAGAAGCCCCCATCCCTTCTCCTGGCTCGGCCCACCCCACGGGCGGCCACAGCCCTCTGGCACATTCGAATGCTGTGCTTATTTCTGATTTATCCTGGGCCCTCACAGAAACACCTTTTCTTCAATTATTAATCATTGAGGTGTGAGAGACACACGCAGGAATCAAATTAGCTCCCTGACCTTTGGGGAGAGGGCTGTGGGGGCTGGGGGGCCGCCCCTCTGCTCCAGCCCCTGCTCCGGCAGAGGTCAGTGGGGGTCCTGGGGGGCTACGACAAAGGGGTGGGTGAGGAGACCCCCAGAATAACCCGGAAGGAGAGTCCAGGTGAAAGGGTTTCTCTTCTCTTTCTTTTTTTCCCTCTTGGGAACTGAGGGGTCTTTCTGGGGGTGGGGGCTGGGCTCAAAGGCCAGAGGGAGCTGAGGGAGGTAGGAGCCCCCAGCTGGGCCTCAGTTTCCCCAGATGTGGGAAGGAGGCTCTGGCTTTGTGTCTCCCAGGCCCCGCTGCTGGCCTCGGTCTCCTTTCTACTTACTTGTTTACCCCTCAAAACTCAAAGCTGGTCCCTTTACGTGCTCAACCCCGGGAAGCGCGTGGCAAGCCCTGGGGTCCCTGGAGAGCCAGAACCAGCCCCAGCCCAAAGAAGGCACCCAGGGGTGGGGGTCTCCGGGAGACTCCGCCTGGGCGGGCTGGGGGAGGGATCCAGGAAGGGTCTTGGGGAATGAGGAGGGTTTACCAGGAACAGAATACCTAGCAGGAGGAACTGCGAGAGCAAGTGTGAGCCCAGCCGGGCTGGGCATGTGATGCCAAGCATGGCAAGTGGGTGGCTAGACTCGAAGTGGGACAGGTCAAGGGATGGGCGATAAGGAGCTGTGGGTGGCTTTCGAGCATGGGAGAGGAGAGCTCGGCTCTGGCCTTGAAAGGTCCTGGGGAGGCAGCCTGGGGACAGCCGGGAGAGACTCCAGGCTGTGGCGACCAGTGGGCCGTGGCGGAGGTGGTGACGAGGCAGAGGCAAAGGCTTTGGGGGAAGACCCGAATCGGTCATGCCCTCCCTTCCTCCAAATCCTCCTATGGCTCCCTATTACCTCCAGGATAAAACCCAAGCGCTGCACCAAACCTGTGGTTCTGCCGCTGCCCACCCCTCTGGCCTCAGCCCTCCCTACACCCCCCTCCTTCCAGGTGCAAGGCGCAGCCACGCTGGCCTCGCCGGTCCCTGCACTTCATGTGCTCTATCTGGCCTCTGTGCCTTCTCAGTGCCGGTCCCTCTGCCTGGAACCCTCTCTCCCAGCAGAGAAGGAGAGAACAAGCGCCAAGAGGTGGGAGCAAAAGCAGAACTCAGGGGCGCCAAGGAAGCCAGGAATCCCCAGCGGGGCATGTCCAGATGTCCCTGGCGAAGTTCAAATCACCCCAAACACATGTCCCCTCCTCAGTCGGCCTTGCAAGGTAACGTTATGGTGCTGTAACCCCCATTTATAGACAAGGCGATCGAGGCACAGAGAGGTTAAGGGACACGCTGAAGGGCACACAGCGGGGCAGGGGGCCAGCCAAGTTGGCTGCCTTAATTCCATCCTGCTCCAAACCGCTGGAAAGATTTTGGGGTCCCAGGGTCACCCAGTTAGCTGGGAGGGTACCGGGGCAGGTTTGGGGGGGCGCAGTGGAGGGGGCGCTGATCCTGCCGTGTTCAAGGGCAGAATGGGGGCGCTCCCCCCGCCCAGGTGCCTGGGGCTGGAGCCTCGGGGCGGGTGGGGGGCCGACAGGGGCTGCCATCCCGAGCACGGTGCAGCGGCGGGGGGAGAGGCGGGGGTCCGCCCGGCCCACTGCGGCGGCGGCACCGATCAGCAGAGAGCAATCGATGGTGTATTGAGCACTTTTCAAGCTTCGGTGATTTTTGTGGATTCAGTGTAAACCGCAGCCTGGGCCCCCCGCTCCCATCGACCTCGGGCGGAGGAGCCCCCCCACCTCCCATCATGGCGCTGACAGCTCCTGCGCCCCGGCACCCCGCACAGAGCTGCCCCCTCTCCTGCCAGTAACCAGGGGAGGGGGGCCCAGAAGGTCAGTGCGGAGGCGGGAGTGGCGCGGGGCAGAGGGCCAGTGAGCGGCTTGGAGAAGCCGGGAGCCATGGAAGGTTGTTGGCAGGGAGTGGAGTGATCAGCTCCTGTGGGAACTCCATCGAGAGCCCAAGGAGGAGGGTGGAGGCTGGGTACAGGGGGCCTCCCACCATCCAAGAAGCCCCTCTTGTGGCAAAATCCTGCTCTTACCCCCAGGCCTCAGCCTGTCCCAGCTGCTCTGTGGGAGACCCTCCCGCAGGTCTACTTCCTCCCCAGGCCCTGTGAGTCCTCAGCAAAGAAAGGCGGCTCACTCACAAGCCATGGGTTTCCTCTCTCCTGTCCATTCCCCGCGGCACCTGCTCGGGCACAGTAAATACTTGGACAGGGAGGTACAGAAAGGTCAAGTGCTGGACAGGTAACCTGTGCAGGACAATCCCACTGAAGCCCCCTCGGTCATCCCCTGGCTCACCGACATGCCCATCCATTTATTCATCCATCCACCCAACCATCGATTCACTCAATCACCCACCCATCTGCCTTTTCAACAAGACACCATCCATTTATTCATCCATCCAACAACTCATCCACCCATCCACTCTCCATCCTTCCATCCATCCATCCACCCAACCATTGATTCACCCATCCATTTTCCTACTCATCCACCTATCTATCTGTCCTTCTAGCCATCCATCCATCCATCCACCCATCCATCCATCCACCCATTCATCTACCCACTCATCCTCCCATCCATCCATCCACCCATCCATCTATCCACTCATCCACCTATCCATCCATCCACCCATTCATCTACCCACTCATCCACCCATCCATCCATCCACCCATCCATCTATCCACTCATCCACCTATCCATCCATCCACCCATTCATCTACCCACTCATCCACCCATCCATCCATCCACCCATC
>JAQZBX010090425.1:0-12513 GCA_029593785.1 Cabassous unicinctus
GGCTCTGAATTGCCAAAGACATATTGAAAAAGAAAAATGAAGTTGGAGGTATCACATTACCTGACTTTAAAACATACTACAAAGCTAGAGTGATCAAAACTGCATGGTATTGGCACAACGATAGACCTACTGACCAAAGGAACTGAACTGAGAGTTCTGATATACAGTCATCTGATATACAGTTATCTGATATTCAACCAGGCCACCAAGCCCACACAATTGGGAAAGAATGGCCTCTTTAACAAGTGGTGCTTGGAGAACTGGATATCCATACAAAAAAGAATGAGAGAAGGTTACCATCTATACAAAAATCAACTCCAGATGGATCAAAGATCTAAATATAAGAGTCAAAACCATAAAGACCTTGGAAGATAATGTAGGGAAGCAACTACAGGACCTTGTAATAGGAAATGGTTTCATGAACTTCACACCCAAAGCACAAGCAACAAGAGAAAAAATAGATAAATGGGATCTCCTTAAAATTAAAAACTTCTGCAATTCTGCACTTCAAAGGACATTATTTAAAAAATAAAAAGGGAGCCTAAACAATGGGAAAAAATATTTGGCAACCATATATATGATAGGAGCCTAATATCCTGCATATATAAAGAAATCCTACACCTCAAAAATGAAAAGACAAACAACCCATTTAAAAAATAGGCAAGTGACCTGAAAAGACACTTCTCCAAGGAAGAAACACAAATGGCTAAAAAGCACATGAAAAAATGTTCGACATCGTTAGCTATTAGGGAAATGCAAATCAAACCTACAATGAGATACCATCTTACACCCATCAGAATGGCAGCTATTAAAAAACAGCAGACTCTAAGTGTTGGACAGGATGTGGAGGATTAGGAACCCTCATCCACTGCTGGTGGGATTGTGTAATGGTCCAGCCACTGTGGAGGACAGATTGGTGGTTCATCAGAAAATGAACAATAAATCTTCCATATGATCCAGTGATTCAACTGCTGGGTATATACCCAGAAGAATTGAAAACAAAGTATTGAAGAATTGAAAGCAAAGACATGAACACATATATGCACACCAATGTTCATAACAGCATTGTTCACAATTGCCAAAAGGTGAACTCAGCCTTGGTCCCCATCAACAGATGAATGGATAAGCAAAACCTGGTACATACATACAATGGAATATTACTCAGCTGTAAGAAGGAATAAAGTGCTAACACATGGAATAACATGGATGAATATTGAAGACCTTATGTTGAGTGAAGCAAGCCAGGTATTGAAGGATGAAGGCTATATAATCTCACTGACTTGAATTGAGGAAAGTGAGCAGTCTCTGAAAATCATTGTCTGAAAGATAGTTTAACAAGGGAGAGAAAGAGAAGAGTAAGTTGTGAGCCACCACCCATATGGACATAATCTATGGTAAAGTGATATAGTATAGTTACATATTGAAGGATAGGACAGGTTGTAGTGATATTACTGGGTTTGGAGGTGTAGGGTTGACAGGTGGGTAGATTAGGAAAGACAGGTTAGAATACCCAGGGCATGTAACTATGAATCTTGTCATCCAATAAGTCAAGACAAGGGAGTGTCATGTGCCCCAGGGGGATGGGGAAAAAGGAACAGAAAAGATCAAACAGGGCTATTCAGTGGTCAGGGGAAATGTTTTTCAATACCTTAAAGTAATGGACACAGGGCATGGTAAATATCATTAAAAATTATTAAACTGTACCATCTAAATAGTAAACTATACTGTAAACCATTGACAATGTTTAGTAGCTATGATTCACTACCTGTATAGCAGTTATAATAATGCTACCATCCACACACAAAAAAAAGTTTTAATATGGGGTGAGGAAAGGGAAGGAGTTTGGGTATATGAGATACTTTAGTATTCTATGTGTGACTTTGCTGTGACTTAAAACTTCTTTGAAAATTAAATGAAAATTTGGGAGACACTGGGGAATGAGAGGGGAAAGGTGCCATGGTACAAACTGGACACCCAATAATGTAGTAATAAAAGGAAAAAACACATTTTTTTTGTTTTTTTTTCCCATTTCTTGAAGGTGCCAATTCACTAATTATATGTTATTTTTAGTTTTTCTCTGAGTTTCCATATTTTTTTTAACTCTTTCATTTAAGCTTATCATTATTATTTCATTTTCCTCTTAATTGTATTTGGTTATTATATGAGCTTCATCTTCAAGGAAGGGTTAGATCACAGAAGGGTTACAATGGGGGCTGGAGAGGATCAATGGTGGGGGGTGTCAGGAATGGGAGATTCATGGGAGGAAGTTCATCTGAATATACATGAAAGATATATAAATTTGTTGAAATGATCAAGGGCTGGTTATGGTGGGTTGACAATCACTCAATAAATGAGAGAATACAGAATTCCCAGCTTGTAGAGCTCTGCCACATTCTCCAAGGGTTCAGCAACAGTCCCCCGAGTGCAGGGGCAGTGTCTGGCAAAAGAGGATGGTCCACTGATGGGTTCTTGTTATTGATGACTAGCCTTATGAGTCTTTGCTTTTGTAATTGAAACTTAGCCTAATGTTATGGGGTGTCTAAGGGTTGCCATCTGAGAGCCTCCCTCTTGCTCAAATGTGGCCTCTTTCTAAGCCAAACTCAGCATATGAATGCATTACCTTCCCCCCAGCGTGGGACATGACACCCCATATTGAGCCTCCCAGGCAATGAGGGATTTATACCAAGTGCCAACTGGCAATATGACTGGAAAAAGACCTTGAATAAAAGGGTGAAAAGTAAAGACAAATGAATTCATGTGGCTAAGAGACTTCAAGAAAAGTCGGGAGGTCATCCCAGAGGCAACGCTGATCTCATAGATCACCAAAGTGGATATCACTCCACACATAGGGGTTACTGAGGGCTCTGGAGACACCCGGGTCCTATATAAGTGGGGATAGCTCCAGAGATTGATGCCTTATCAGTGGGCTCTACTTTGGAATCTGTGCTCCTGAAAGTGACAGAGTTGGACTCAAATAAGTCCTCCCTGCACATGGTCTTTCAGTCCCTTCTATTCAAACCTATATGTGATGATGGAGTTTGTAGGTGTACTTCCAGAGACTGGAGGCTCTGGCCTGCCCATGTGCCAGCTTTGCCTGGAATCTCGGTGGAGCTGCAACTCCTACTCTACAGCTGAATGGACTCACCCAAGTCACCTAGTTAGGAGACCGTGATGGACAATGGCCAACCCAGGGAATGGAGAGGACCTGCAGCTGCAGGCAGAATAATCCCATCCACCATATCAATGGGATATAAGCCCCATCTCAATTAGAGGTGGAGTGGACATCACTATCCCAGACTCCTCAGGATTGGAGGAAGAGCTATGAACTATAATGGACTTAATGGTATTCTGTTGTAGACATATTGTGATTTAAGCAATGGAAGAAATTATAACAGTGAGGTAGAGACAATGGCCAGAAGATGCTTTTGGGACAGGGAAGGGAAAACTAGTTGTAATAAAGGTGCTTTTTCAGGACTTAGGAATTATCCTGAATGACATTACAATGACAGATACAGACCATTTTACATCAGCATATTCCATGCAGGACTGAGTGGGAGAGAGTGTGGTCTACAATATGAGCTATGGTCCATGCTTAGTGGCAAAGGCTCAGGATGTGTATATCCATTGCAGGTGATGTGCCACACTAATGGACGGTGTTTATGTGGGATGTTATGTGTAAATGTTATGTACACATTTACACATTGCAACCCATTCTGCAACATCAATCTCTTCACACCCACTGTAGTGGCTACACCTTAAAGCAAGATGGAACCTTTCACAAAATGTGTTTAGGTCAATGAAATGGATGATGCTGTTTACATGCCAGGAGGGTATGAAAAAGTTTATTCCTCACATAATGGGGTTATCTGTGGAAAGCAGTGCAGACTTTCTAAACAAGCCTGAAAATGACTTGGAGCAAGAAAAGGCTTGGGGTTTTCATCATGGTTAGGGGTTGAGGCTGGAATGAGGGATCCTGCACAAAGTCAGGGGTGTCCATAATTTGAACCTTCCACTGGCACCAAAGGAGGGGCCAACCAGGATTTCTTATAAGTCTGTTCAAATGTAGGAAAGAAGGGGTAGAAAAGAGATGAGGTTTAATATATGTCAGCAGTCAAGAAATGGATTCAGACATTTTCTTACAATCCCTCACTAGTATTTGATGAATAAAATATGCCATGTTTAATTTAATTGAATTTGAACTTAAGTAAGCCATTATGCAACCCTCTTAGACCTGTAAAATTAAGTCAATAAGGTGAATGTTCTGTTGAAAGCCTTCTCCAGAAGCTGGAATTGTGTATTCTGAGATTGAACTGGCTGCCTTGGTCATTAATAATGTCTGGAACTACAATGGATAAGGAATGGCTTGGTCAGGCTTTGTATTATGGCTTTAGTTTGTGTACAGATATATGTGTCTTTGATTTATATGTTGGGTATCTATGAGACAAATTATTTGTAGAGTCCTTCATCTGTTCAGGGACAATATTGGATGACATATTGTTCTTGATGTATTTGATCAGATGAGATATCCAGATATTTGAGAGTGACCAAAGAGTATGTAAAAATGTGCTGGTGCATATTGTTGACTAAGGAATCCAGTACTATGAGAACTTAGTTGGCCAATTGTATTGACACCTGAATCCCATATTTTATCTGGGACATCTCAGTTAAGGGATAAAGCAAAAGCCTTTCAGTGAGATCTATAATGTGTGATCATGGTGATTACATCTTTAAAGTACATGGATTCCCTTCCCTCTTCACTCACTTGATCCCAAGGGGCTTTTCAGGTAGCCAAGAAGTCTGCAAAAGTAGTGAACTCCTCCAGCACTATGGCATCTTTCAAGGGAGGGAGCAAAGAAGAGACAATTTGTATTGCAGATAGGATGTGCCAGAGAACACAGGTTTGGCTCTAAATATAGCAAGGAAGCCTCAGTGTCTGTGTTGAGCTTGTGGGGTACTTTTCCATGACACAAGGCATAATAGAAATTTGGATTCAAAGGTCTATTGGCTCAGGGCCTGTGAGAGTCCCTATTTCCAGGAAAGTCCAGCATGTGGCCAGCAGTTGCCACTCTAAAGGCAAGTAGCATAGCTCCCAGGAGGATAGTTTCTTGAATCAGAAGCTCATGGACAAATTATGGCCATCAAAGGTGGTCCAGAGTCTCTAGGAGGCTTGAGAAGATGGTGGTAAAACTTCTACAATGAGGGAGACTCTAGAGGGTGTGAAAGGGAGTTCCTGATTTTTTTGCAATTTTGAAAGATTCTAGAGTTTTTGAGATGGCCCCATTTAAGGTGAGCCAATTTTCAAGAAAGGAGATAAATAGGCCGAAGTACTATTTTTAAATGGGTAGTATGTTGTCTCCAGAAATTAAAAAGGCTAAACATAATGAACTTATTTTAAAATTGTGAATGCTGAGAAGGTCTGCTTTTCTTGACAGTATCAATGATGTGGCTGCCCTTGTATGGCCCAATAGTGTTCAGGACTTTAACTGAGGTGGTGGGGCCTTGCATTATGTGTGGGACAAGTGCCTCTTTTATAAGCTTTGTGAGTATTCATACATTCTTGTGTAGTAAAGTGTTAACTCAACAGGCCTTGGATACTCAAACCATGCACATTATAATGTAAGTTCTGGTTATTAAGCTCCTAGGAGATAACATCCAAGCCTTGGGTATATACTGCATATTAAGAGTATTTTTGTATGTTTGAGGCCTTAGGTGATGTCACAGACTTTATGCTAATAATGTGAGTTTTGGTGAATACCTGTTTCTGTATGCCTGGGGCTTTGTACACACTCTGTAAGTTTGACTTGAGGGGGATTGGAGACTGAGCAGCTAAGGTCAGTCATATGGATACACAGTGCTGATATGAGTAACACCCATTAAAAACCCTGGACACCATGTGTATTAGTCAGGGTTCTCTCAGGAAACAGAATCAACATGAGGTATTTGTCAAAAATATGGGATTTTAAAAGAGTCTCTCACAAAACCGTGGAGATGCACAAGTCCAGATCCGCAGGCAGGCTGCAAACAAGGGGCTCTGATGAAAGTCTAATGAAAGGTCCTTGATGAGTTTCTGGGAGAAGTTGCCTGTCCAATAATGAGCTGGGAAATTCTCTCTGAATGTTGAAATCACTTCCCCTTTTAAGAGTTTCAACTGATTTGGATAAAAGCATCACCCATTGATGATGTAATCTCCCTGATTGATGCAGATGTAATCAGCCATCCACGTAGTAAACTCACTGGTGATTGAAGTCCATAAATGCTCTTGTATTACAATTAGCCCAGGGCTTGCTGAAACAAACACCTGGACACAATTACCTGGCTGACTTGACACATTAGCCCAACCATCACAGTCAACCCCTTGTCAACTCAGCAATCATACACATTAAACCATACTTAGTCTCTAAGCAAAAACAATAACAGACAAGCATACATATATATTTCTGCCTAACAATGTTCAACTCCCCTGCGTACAACTGGAAATGCATTAATTCCCCACAGAACAGGGTGCAGGTCCTTGGGTAATATTCACTCTTAAACTTGACATTCTTAAATAATTGATGTGGAATTAATACAACTTTCCATATGAAAGGGGAAAATGTTGGGGAAGAAAACAAGAAATTAGTTTTGTGTACATATACAATCACACTCATAATAAAACAAGGAAGAAGTGTTCATGACTATTACAGTCCTCATTTCTGTAACTGGATCACATGATCAAAGTTCATATTTATCACTGCCTTCTTCCACTATCCATTCCATGTTCCTGTTACCTTAAGCAAGCACTTCAGCTGGCCGTGGTTCTTTGTCTGGTGGGATGACCCAAACTTTCATTCCCGAAGATTCTGGGCCATTGTTAGTCCTGCTTGAATTGGTTTGTTGCAATTTTCCATTGACTTTAATCACAGGGCATGGCAGGACTAGGAGATGCCTTAGAGGATCTACTGCATTCCAGGCAAACTCTTCTTTACCCCCATTATGTAGATGTAGTCCTATTTCCCCTTGATAGTCAGGATCAATCACCTCAGCCAGTACAGTAATTCCCTTCTTTGCCTGTTGATTCACAGGTAAAAGGAGCCCAAAGTGGCCAGGTGGCAATCCTAACTTCCAGTTCAATGGAATCACTGTTATCTTCCCTGGTGGCAGCATGCCTCCTTTTGGGACTAAAACCTGTAGACCAGCTGAGCTTAAGGTTGCAGAGACAGGAAGCAAAAATTTTCCTAGTGGGTCACTAGGGGTAATAGTGAGTGGTGCCACTCCCATTTCCACCCCTTGTTTCCTGGACCCATGAATCCTGGCTATGGGAGAAACAGCACCATAGAGAGGATGCTGATTTAGAGCATACACAGCCTCCTGGAGAACATTGCCCCAGCTCTGCAAGGTATTGCCACCTAGTTGGCACTGTAATTGAGTCAAAAGGCCATTCCACCATTCTATTAATTCAGCTGCTTAAGGGTGCTGGGGAACATGGTAATACCAGTGAATTCCCTTGGCATGTGTCCATTCTTGCACATCATTTTCTGTGAAATGGGTTCTTGATCAGAAGCAATGCTGCGTGCAATGCCATGGTGGTAGATAAGACATTTGGTAAGTTCACAGATGGTAGTTTTGGAAGAAGCATTGCATGCTGGAAATGCAAACCCATAGCCAGAGTATGTGTCTATTCCAGTTAAAACAAATCACTGCCCCTTCCATGGTGGATGTGGCCCAATGTAGTGAACCTGCCACCAGGTAGCAGGGTGGTCACCTCGAGGAATGGTGCCATATCAGGTGCTGAGTGTGGTTCTCTGCTGCTAGCAGATTGGGCATTCAGCAGTGGCTATAGCCAAGTCAGCCTTGGTGAGGGTAAGTCCATGTTGCTGAGCCCATGCATAACCTCCATCCCTACCTCCATGGCCACTTTGTTCATGAGCCAATTGAGCAATGACAGGAGGGATTGCGGAAAGAGGCTGAGCATTAGCCACAGAGCAGGTCATCTTATGCATTTGAGTATTAAACCCTTCCCCTGCTGAAGTCACCCTCTGGTGAGCATTCACGTGGGATACAAATATGCTCATGTTTTGCCCACTCAGAAAGGTCTATCCACATAGCTCTTCCCCAGACCTACTTGTCACCAATTTTCCAATCATGATCCTTCCAAGTCCCTGACCATCCAGCCAAACCGTTGTCAACAGCCCATGAATCAGTGTGCAAATGCACCTCTGGCCATTTTTTCTTCCAAGAAAAGTGAACAACTAGATTTACTGCTTGAAGCTCTGCCCACTGGGAGGATTTGCCCTCACCGCTGTCATTCAAGGAAGTTCCAGAAAAGGGCTGCAGTGCCACAGCTGTCCACTTTTGGGTGGTACATACATATTGCGCAGAACCATCTGTAAACCAGGCCGGAGTTTTCTCATCCTCAGTCAACTGATCGTAAGGGACTCCCCAGGTGGCCAAAGCTGTGGGCTGGGAAAGAGAAGATAACATGGCAGGCATAGTGACCATGGGCATTTGGGCTACTTCCTCATGTAACTTACTTGTGCCTTCAAGACCTGCTCAAGCCCTATCTCGTATATACCACTTCCACTTTATTATGGAGTGCTGCTGTGCATGCCCAACTTTACAGTTTCATGCTTTAGACAATACCCAGCTCAGGTCTCATGGTAACTTGATGGCCCATGGTTAAGTGCTCAGTCTCTACTAAGGCCCAGTAGCAAGCCAAAAGCTGCTTCTTAAAAGGGGAGAAGTTATCTGCAGAGGATGGCAAGGCTTTGTTCCAAAATCCTAAGGGTCTGCATTGTGATTCCCCTTTAGGGACCTGCCAAATTCTCCAGATAGCTTCTCTATTTGCCACTGAAACATCCAGGACCATTGGATCTGCTGGATCATATGGTCCAAGTGGTAGTGAAGCTTGCACAGCAGCCTGGACCTATCACAGGGCTTCCTCTTGTTCCAGACCCCAATCAAATGTAGCAGCTTTTCTGGTCACTCAGTAAATGGGCCAGAGTAGCACACCCAAATGAGGAATGTGTTGTCTCCAAAATCCAAAGAGGCCAACTAAGCATTTTGACTCTTTTTTGGTCATAACAGGGGCCAGGAGCAACAGCTTATACTTTATTTAAGAAGGGAAATCTTGACAGGCCCCAATGACCACTGGACACCTAGAAATTTCACTGAGGTGGAAGGACCCTGTATTTTTGTTGGATTTATTGCCCATCCTCTCTCACACAAATGCCTCACCAATAAATCTAGAGCCTTGCTACTTCTTGCTCAGTAGGTCCTTTCAACATGACATCAGTGTGATGTCTCATGGAAGAGAGAGATGATCAAATTCCCTGCAAACAATATTATGACATAGGGCTGGAGAGTTGATATACCCCTGAGGCAGGACAGTGAAGGTATACTGTTGGCCTTGCCAGCTGAAAGAAAACTGTTTCTGGTGGAACTTACTAATGGCAATTGAAAAAAAAGCACTAGCCAGATCAACAGCTGCATACCAGGTACTAGGGGAAGTGTTGATTTGCTCAAGCAATGATACCACATCTGAGACAACAGCTGTAATTGGAGTCATTACCTGCTTAAGTTTATGATAATCTACTGTCATCCTCCAAGATCCATCTGTTTCTGCACAGGCCAAATAGGAGAGTTCAATGGGGATGTGATGGGAATCACCACCCCTGCATCCTTCAAATCCTTGATGGTGCCATTAATCTTTTCAATACCTCCAGAAATCCAGTATTGCCTTTGATTTACAATTTTGCTAGGCAGGGGCAGTTCTAGAGGCTTCCACTTGGCCTTTCCAACCATAATAGCCCTCACTCCACAAGTCAGGGATCCAATGTGGGGATTCTGAATATGTCTATTATGATTATGCATTCTGAAACTGGTGAAATAACCACAGAATGAGTCTGGGGACACACTGGACCCACTGTGAGATAGACCTGAGCTAAAAGTCCATCAATCACCTGACCTTCATAAGCCTCTACTCTGACGGGTGGAACACAGTGATGTTTTGGGTCTCATGGAATTAATGTCACTTCTGACTCTGTGTCTAATTATCCCTGAAATGTCTGATCATTTCCTTTTCCCCAATGCACAGTTACTCTGGCAAAAGTCCATAGGTCCCCCTGGGGAAATGTGGGAGGAAGATTAACAGTATAAATTTTTGGCAGTTTAACAGCATCCTAACCTGGCCTTCTCCTCATTCAAGGGGCTCTGGGTCTGTAAACTGTCTCAAATCTGGGAATTGATTAAGGGGCCATGATTCTCTGAGTCTGTAATTTGATTTAGAATTTTGTTCACTTGACCTATAACTCTTATGCGTATACAGTTCCAGAAGAAATTTACTAGACTGTGCATGTATTTCACTTCTAGGTACCCCATGATCAATTAGCCAACGCCATAACTCCATGCGACTCAGACTATTCTGTGTGCTGTTTTGAATCTGTCTTTCATTGCAGTAGCCACACCCACCTTGCCTTTGGCAATTAACTGCCCATACTTGACTTTTACTGAATCTGGATCCCATCATCCCCATAATGTTTAAGGATTCCAATTCCATTACATCCCCCCTACAATAATATCTGGACTGCAGAGAAGAGCAACCACAGTGTTCTTCAGAGAAGATGGAGTTAGTCTTACAAATTTATTTCTCACAGTCCTGGTTAAAGGTGTGTCCTCTGGACATTCCTGGGGTGGATGGGCAGGTCTTAAATGGTAAACCCATTCTAGCATTCCAATCCCTCTAAACCTTTTAATCCCCTCATCTACTGTAGACCAGGGCAAATCAGGCATCTCAACATCAGACATGCTAAGCCATCAATTGGTCCATGCTTCAGTCAGCCACCTAAACAAACTGTTAGAGCCCTTTCTAACCCCTTGAGCTACAGCGTTGAATCCAGAATTTCTGCTTAGAGGGCCCATATCAATAAATTCAACCTGATCCAACTTTATATTCCTTCCACCATTATCCCATAACCTTAGTATCCATTCCCACACACATTCCCCTGATTTCTGTCTATATAAGTTGTAAATCTTATGCAGTTCTTTCAGAGTATAGCATACTTCCTCATGGGTCACACTTTGTCTTTCACCTTTGGGGGCTTTTTGTGATTTTAGTCTAGTAATGTGTATCAAAGACAAGAGGGGTGAGGGGTGTGGGGAAAGAGAAGGATTAGAGATGTTTTGTAGGCTGCTGACATGAGGGCATTCCTTTGCATTTTCTTCTGGTGAGGCAGGATTAATCTCTTCAGGCAGGGGTTGGAAGACAGATTCCTCATTGCAGACTAGAAGTTGGGCAGTGCAGGCTTCCATTTGGCTTGTACCCACCTCAGGGCTGGAAGGAAGTTCATACTCCCTGAGTCTAGCTGGAAGCTGAATGATACAAAGTTGACAAGGTGAGGTCTCCACAGGCCAGGCCATCACAGGTTTATCTGGTAAAGTCTCAGCAGAATTTAGGGTTCCAATGTCCCCACCAATATTATCATCATCCTATATGTCTCCATCCCAATCCTCAGAGTTCCACTCCTTTCCAATCAATGCCTTCACTTTAATTGCAGAAACCCTATGAAGTTGAGATTTTAGTTTCCTCTGTAATTCTGCTACTCGTACAATGAGAGTCTGGGTTTGATTCTCAGAAATCTCAATCTGTGGCTACAGGAGACAAGACTTTCTTTCAAGGCACACGTAGAAACTTTCATATCATTCAGGCAGCATTTAAGTTTCAAATTTGAAGACTTTAGCTCATCTCTTTCTTTTGTAACTGTATTCAGAGTGTCTAGGAGGAGCCAGCCAACATCATTATACTTTTTGACTCCACAAAATTCTGTTAAGGTATTGAAAACTCTGTCACCCAGATCCTTGCTTCTTATAAGTGTGGAAGTAGGGGAATCCAGTGATGCTATTTTGCATATCTCTATTGCCAGCTCATGTCATGGACTGTTAGCAGCCTCTTCATTATTGGAAAGGGAGTCATTAGTACCCCTGAGTCCAATTAGATTAGAGAGCCAATTACAAAACTCTCAGAACCACCTCAGACATCCCATGTTTAAGACTCTGTTCCTCAAGAACCACTCCTGGTACCAAGCTGTATTAGTCAGGGTTCTCTCGGGTAACAGAATCAAGAGGAGATATCTGTCAATAATATGAGATTTTAAAAGACTCTCTCATGTGACTGTGGGGATGCACAAGTCCATGTTCCACAGGCAGGCTGCAAAACAGGGGCTCCAATGAAAGACCAATGAAAGGTCCTTGATGGGTTTCTGGGAGGAGTTGCCTTTCCAATGACGACCTGGGAAATTCTCTCTGAATGTTGAAATCACTTCCGCTTTTAAGGCATTCAGCTGATTGCATAAAAGTGTCAGCCATTGATGATGCAATCTCCCTGATTGATGCAGATGTAATCAGCCATCCACACAGTAAACTCACTGGTGATTGAAGCCCATAAATGCTCTTGTAATACAATTAGCCCAGTGCTTGCTGAAACAAATACCTGGACACAATTACCTGGCCAACTTGACACATTAGCCTAACCATCACACC
>JAQZBX010090426.1:0-12515 GCA_029593785.1 Cabassous unicinctus
TGTGTACTGCTTACTTCCATATCTTTCTGCTTAATCTGGTTCTCTGTCCCTTGCTAATTTTCAGCTTCATTACATTGTGATCAGAGAAGTTACTTTGTATAGTTTTAATCTTTCTGAATTTATTGCCTGATCCCTGTGCACTCAAGAGGATGTATATCCCAATGTATTTGAGTGTAATGTTCTGTATATGTTTATTAGAGCCAGATATTCTAATGTATTATTTAAGGTCTCTGTTTCTTTATTGATCTTCTGTCAAGATGTTCTGTCTAATGATGATAATGGTGTTCTAAAATCCCCCACTATAATTGGAAAAGCATCTATTTCTCCAGTTAGTTTTTCTGATGTTTGCCTCATGTATTTTGAGGTGCCCTGGCTAGAAGCATAAATGTTTATGATCGTTCTTTCTTCATGATAAATTAACCCTTTTATTAATAAATAATATCCTTGTTTGTCTCTTGAAATAGCTTTGCATTTACAGTCTATTTTGTCCATTATTAATATAGCTACACCCACCCTTTTTTGGTTATTATTTGCATGTAAAATTCTTTTCCAACCATTCACTTTCAGCTTCTTTGCATTCCTGTGTCTATGGTGAGTTTCTTCTAGATAGCATATAGATGGGTCATATTTCCTTATCCATTCTGCCAATCTGTGTCTGCTGATTGGAGAGTTTAATCTATTAACATTCAATGTTATTACCATCAAGGAATTACTTATATCAACCATATTTTCTTTAGCATTATGTATGCCATATGGTGTTTTCATTTCCCTTTTTATGTTTTTAGTTATACTTACTCTGTCTTACAATTCTCTCTCCTGTTTTTCCCTTTCAACCTGCAGAACTCCCTTTAGTATTTCTTGAAGGGCAGGTTTCACATTGACAAACTGTCTTAATTTTTATTTATCTGTGAATATTTTGAACTCTCCCTCATTTTTCAATGCCAACTTTGCTGGATACAGAATTCTTGGCTGACAGATTTTTCCTTTTAGCACCTTAACTCTGTCATACCACTGCCTTCTTGCTACCATAGTTTCAGATGAGAAATCAGCATTTAATCTTACCAAGCTTCCTTTTATGTGATGGAGCTCTTTTTTTCTTATTGTTTAAAGTATTCTATCTTTGTTGAGCGTTGGACAATTTGACAAGTATATGTCTTGGGGTCAGCCTGTTAGAATTTATATGTTTTGGGGTGCTCTGTTCTTCCTGGATGTGTACGTCCATGTCCCTCAAAAAAGTTGGGAAATTTTCAGCCATTTTTTTCCTCCAAAACTCCTGCACCCTTTCCTTTCTCTTCTCCCTCTTCCTCCCAGTGAAGACTCCCTCTCACTCCAATGGCAGCAGCAAGCCAGGAGCTACACTGAGGCTACTTCACCTGAGGGCAGGGTCTATGTGCCATTTCTAGCCACAGGGGTGAGCAACTCATGTTTTTCCTTTTCCTTCTTTATCTTTCCAGTACCCTCCTGGATGAGCCAGAGCACTTTTCCATTCTATATGTACCCAAAGCTGTTTCTTCAGATAGATCTTGCCTTTTCTCTATTCCTTTCTATGTGAGAGTCAGACTCTGCCTACCTACCTTGACACCATTTTGTTTATACTATTAACCACAATCTTCATCCACCACCCAAATCAGTATGCTATACAGTCCCTTGATTATTCTCTAGCTTCTTTTTGATTTACATTTATATCCACAGTCTCCTGCTTCAACCACATCCACACCTATAAATCAGCAGTGTTAATTATACTCACTTCACTATGTTGCCATCAACTCTATTCATTTCCACACTTTTACAATATACTTTATTAAAAACATTATTTATATTATGCATCAGCTTCCATTCTCAACACACATTCTATCTCCTAGTATCTTATTCTCTAGAGTTTACCTCAGTGAGTTTACTTATCATATCTAGTTTATATTAGTGAGACCATACAATATTTGTCCTTTTGTGTCTGGCTTATTTCACTCAACATAAAGACCTCAAGGTTTATCCATGATGTCATATGCATCCTGATTTCATTTCTAACAGCTGAATAGCGTTGCATTGTACATGTTATGTAAAGACATCATGCCACTCAATGATAAAAAAGACAAGCAACCCAAATAAAAATGGGCAAGGGACTTGTATAGACATTTCTCCAAAAAGGAAATACAAATGAACAAAATGCTCATGGAAAAAAAAGTTCAACATTACTAGTTATTAGGGAAATGCAGATGAAAACTATGGGATACCATTTCAAACACTTTACAGAATGGCCATTATTAAAAAAGAAAAAAAATGCAAGTACTGGAGATGATTTGGAAAATTGGAATACTCCTTCTTCACTGGCGGGAATGTAGAATGGTGCAGCATCTGTGGAAGACAGTTTGGCAATACCTGAAGAAAATGAATATAGACCTGCTGAATGATGCAGCAAAGTTACTAAGAATATATTCAGAAGAACTGAAAGCAAGGTTGCAAGCTCACATTTGCACACCAATGTTCATAACAGAATTATTCACAATTGCTAAAATATGGAAACAGTTCAAGTGCCCATCAACTGATAAATGGATAAGCAAAATGTATTATATATCTTATTCTTTTGATATAACATTTCTGTAATCTAAAACATCTTTAAAAATAATTACAAAAAAAATATTATGAGCTTCAGATATCCATAAAGAAAATATAAAATTGTAGAGAAAAAAGTCAAAATGAAAGAGACAGAGAAAACTATTAGGATTTTATCATGACCCTGGGGAATAAAGATCAATGGATCTACATAATCAAATATGCATGACAATACATAGGAGAGCATATCTACATATAAATATAAATTTAAATATAACCAGAGTTGGTACAACATAAAGTCGTAATTCCAGAAGAAAATATCCAGGAGTTTACCCCTCATATTTTTAAGACTTTTAATTGACCATACAATTGGACAGTGATAGCTTTCCCAGGAAACAGTTCTGCAGATGTCTCAGGTAGTATCATATTAATTTTTTAAAGAAATATGATGGTGTTATCAATTACTGAGAAATTGAAAATATAAGAAATTTCAGGCATTGGAGGAAAATGGACACAATTAAGACTTTTACCAGGATAATTACTTTTTAAACTTTTGATTTAGAAATACTTTCAAATTTATGGGACAGTTAACAAAATTAATACAAATTCTATAGATGGAATTTCAAGTACATCCCCATCCCCTTGATATACATATCCACCAATTTTAACATTTTGTTAAATTTGCCATATTATTCTATATATTCATTAATCTATCAATCCCCCTATCTATACATTTATTTGTCTATCCATTTATCATGCATTTTCTGAAGACTTAAGTGTAGGTTGTATACATCATGCTCCTTGAACATTGAATACTGCCATTCACATTTCCCAAAAATGATATTCACTTATGCAATCACATTAAATGAAGTTTTAAATTTCAAGAAATTTAACATTGATATAAAGTTACAGGCTATAGTACAACTTTTCATATGTCCTCAAAGTTTCCTTTTTTGCCCCCTTTCATCTCTTAATAGATCCTATCCAGGATTGTATATGAAAATTAATTGTCATTTTCTCTTTCAGTTACTCATTCAATTTTTTAAGTTGTGGGAACCTATATACAATATAAACATTCCCATATCAATCACTACCAAGCACACCATCTTGGAATCTCATTTCTTCAGTTTTGGTACCCTCACCACATTCCATTACCCAAACTTTCCCATATCTGAAACAGAAACTCCACACCCACAGTGCATTAACTCTATGTAACCCTAAACCCTAAAACAAACTTTTCTATCTAAACTCAAATGTCTTACTCTGTGAGCTTGCATATTCTCCAATAATTCAGTTGTAATTGCCATGGGGCTTAAATTAAGATCCTAAGTCTACAAAAATCTCCTTTCCATAGACACCAATTTAACACAAATGTATATACAAGTTAAGTTCCTTTATCTCTCTGCCCTCCACCTGTATGTAGTTCTTGTCAAAAATTACATGTTTATGCATTATGAGTCCACATCAACTGTGTTATCATTACATGTAGACATTTTCCATTTTAGAACATGTGGGAAGAAAAAGTGGACTTACTGAAATCCCAATAGTACTGGCATTTAGTTTTACCCACATCATTGGCCTTATTGGAGATACTTATAGCTTCTTGTGGCATTGATCTATTCTCTAGTGTCATTTCCTTTCAGTCTGAAGAACTCCTTTTTGCATAGAGGGCAGGACTAGTGGTGATGAACTACCCATAGCTTTTTTTAAAAAATCTTGGAATGCCTTAAATTCTCCCTCAGGTTTGAAAGATTGCTTTGGCACATATGATATTCTTACTGGGAAAATATTTTCTTTCCAGACTTTTTAAGATTTTGTCCCACTGCCTTCTTGCATCCATGGTTTCACTTGAGAAATTGACACTTTATCTTATTTAGGATCTCTGTATGTGACACATTGCTTCTCTATTGTTGCTTCCAGAATCTTCTCTTTGTCATTGCCATTCAAATATTTGATTATAATTTGCTATGGTGTGGGTATATTATTATTTATCCTGTTTGCAGTTTGTTGACTATTTTGCATGTATTTCATTGGGAAGTTTTCAGCCATTGTTTCTTTGACTATTTTGCCATGTTCTCTCTTTCTTCTATTTCTAGGACTCCAGAATATTTGTATATTGTTGTGCTTGATGATGACCCACAGATTGTTTTTATCATTTTTTAAAATTCTTTCTGCTACTTAGAATAATTTTTAAGCCTCTGATTATTTCTTCTGACAGCTTCAATCTACTGATGAACTCCTCTAAGAAATTTTTAACTTCTATGACAATGATCTTCAGCTCTGCTTGGTTCCTGTTCATAATTTCCATCTCCCTAGTGTTATTCTCTTTGGTATCATGTATCTTTTTCCTTTAGTTCTTTCTCCAGGTTTTACTTGAGTTATTTGGGCATATTTAGCATCATTTTTAGGTCTTTGTCTGGTATGTCCCAAATTTTGTACTTACCTTTGATAGTTGCTAATTATTTAATCTTTTCCTTTTCCTGGATTATCACTGCTTGTTTCCTTCTAGGTGTTGTAACCTTTTGTTGAAAGCTGCACATTTTGAAATTTTAGTGTGTTATTGTTGGAATTTAGATACGGAGGCATCTGTTCCTACAGCTATTTTTATGACAGAGCTTTCTTTGTCAGGAATTGTCAAAAAAAATAAAATGAAAAAAAAAATAAAAAACTTCTCGTAGTCTTTGCAGTTTATTCAGTGCAAGTTACAACTTAGAGTGTATCCATAAAATTGGACTAAAGATTAGCTTGAGGTCAAAGAATTGGAGCTGCTTTGTTCTTTTCTGAGCAAGCATCTTGCCTTAGGCATAGGCATGTGAACCTAGGAAAGTAAAGGGCTAAAAATATCCACCTTTTCATCAGAATCCATTTCCTCACAGTCCCATCTCAAAAACTGTATTTTATGTCCAACAGACAGCAATCCCTTGCCCAGTAAAGCACAAATTTACTGCACTTCCACAGTTTTCTGTAGGCAGCAAGCTGTCTAAATTGCTCCAAATACAGGAAAACTCTGAAATGGAGAGTCTGTCAGGCCATCACCAGACAGACTGATCCAGACAAACGTGTTCCCAATGTGTGCACAAAGCTTGCTCAGCTCCCTACAAAATCAATCCAAGGGATCCAACCTCGGAGCTTATGCTAGCTACATGCCTAGCCAGTGAGGGGTGAATGAGGGGCCAGCTAACATGTCATGAAATCCTACGAAGTTTTAGATGCTTTTTATTTTGTTTGGCAATCATCCCATTCCTGCAATGCATTAACTTTCCTCCAGTGCTCTATTAAGGTATTTTTGTTAGTTCTTGCTAGTTGTTCAAAGTTTCTGTGGGGGATAGAGATCTGAAATGTCTCACTCCACTTTCTAGATCAGAACCAGGATTAATATTTTTATGACAATATGTTTTTGATATTTATTCAATACTTCCTTCTTTAATGAATCATAGATACTGAGCCATAGTGAAGCCAGCTAGTAAAATAGGGAATCAATAGTTGGATCTGGAACCTGACGAAAGCACCATGTGGACATCAATACCCCAAGATGGCTGCTGGAAGATACTCACAAGATTTCTCCTGGAAGCCAGGAGAAGCCCCAACTATTCTTCAGAGGGCTTATAATTTGGCCTTCCTGGGGGATTGATGGGTGGGGTAATCAATCAAAACAGCAAACACCTGGGACTTCTCCCATGCCAATATCAAGGGGGTGGAATAATTAATGGTTTAAAAGCAGGTGCAAAGGTCAAATCCCCCCTGCTCCCTGCTCTCCGGCTTCTGCTCCTGCTCCTGTTCCTGCTCCTGCTCCTGCTCCTACTCCTACTCCTACTTCTGCTCCCACTCCCGCTCCCAGCTTCTGCTGCTCTCAGCCCTGGTGGCTTCTACACCCTGCTCTCACCGTGTCCCCCCTGCGTGGATCAACATGCAAGTAAAACCTGGGCATTTATAATCTATAATGGGAAATCATAGTCTATAATTCAGCTCTCTTTATCACTCTTCAGCCCCTTACCCTCTACTGGGGACCCATGATCTGTTATTTTCTCTCATTTCTCTGCACTCCCACAGTTTTCTGTAGGCAGCAAGCTCTCTAAATTGCTCCAAACACAGGAAAATTACTGGCTTCACTAATCTGATGTGCTCTGAAATTCATTTCTGCAGCATAAATCAAGAACTTAGATTAAATTCGGTAACATATTTGGTCAGCCAGGCCCAGGAGATTATTGGTGATTGTAACGATGGCAGACAGTTTGTTTAATGTCTTATTTTGCTTATCCATTTTAAATGGGTTCACCTATGAACCCCCAGAGGATGAATTCCTGGGAGGCAAGAGGCCAGGTCACGGGAACTCTCTGTGTCAGTGCCACATGTTCAGGCTTGTGAGACCGAACCCCAGTTGGGAGGGCTGGGGTACAGGGCAGGGGCTCAAAGCAGGGCCCTGCAAAGACAGAGGTCCCCCAGCCAAGTGCTGCATGTTGCAAAGCTTTTTCAAGCCTTTTTAGCAGTCAGGCGACTTGCCCTCGGGCCATTGCCTATTACTGCCCTCTCCTCTTGGCAGCGGTGGCAGGGCCATGACTCAGAGTTTGGGGCTTGCCCCCTCCATGGGTCCATGCCTTTGCAGACCTGCCTTAGGTGGCAGCAAGCAAGGCCAAGATGGATGTCATGGTAGTTCCCTTCCCCAAGGGGGCACAGGCCAGGATTCCTCTCATAATTAACCTTTACCCATATTGTTTTACCTTCCTACTACCTACTACTGAATTTCTCATTACAGGTTTGTGTTAAAATGCTTTGGAATGTCTTGAAAAGTATAAAACAGAAGATGCATTTGGTAACCAGGAAGAAAATTGCCTCAGGGTCACAAGACCTGTTTGCTAGAACAATTGATCTCTAACCATTTAATGGCCTTTTGATGGCTCGTCTAACTGGGAAACTACCAAATGGTAAAGTTATAAGAGTAGAATGCTTTTTAGGCCTCTGTAAGAATAGGAAGAAGGAGCACAATTCGCTTGGAAGTTCAGTCCAAAAAACCAACCCTGAGAGCTGTTCCATCTGTCTCCCAAGTCCACATTGCCCAATGGCAGGGTCTCTGGTTCCCAAGGTGGCACGAACCAGAGACATAACTCTGAATGTCCTCCAATACCTAAGAAGTCTTGGGCACTTAGATTCAAAGAGCAGCCTAAACATCCTCTGAGACTTATCTCAGATACTTCAGTTTGGGCAACAGTGTAGTCAGTCTCAGACCCTGAACTGCAGGGGTGCTGAGAAGCACAGCAGTATTCTGAATGGCCCCCAAGAAATTCCTTGGGCCCATGCATTCAGATAGCAGCCAAACATCTTCTGAGACTTATCTCAGATACTTCGGTTTGGGGCAACTGCTCTGTCTCCCACCAGTCGGCTTGAGTGCTTTGGTCTGAACTTCAGGGCTTCAGGCATCTCCCAAGACCTAGGTCAGCCACAGGGGTGCCTGTGAGCCCCAGTCTCTGGATTTCAGGATGTTGGAACCAGAGCATCAGCTCCAAATTTGGAGTGGTGAACGTTTTAGTCAGACTTGGACTCTGGGATGCCAGATCAGTTGACTAAAAAGTGCTTCTTCATTCTTCATTCATGGGCATGGTCTCTAGCCCACCAGCAAACTCCCATTAGGAGTGTCTTCTCAAGAATCAGGAAATTCTGCCAACTGCTGTTCTACATAGCTATAGTATAGCTGAGAGCAGCCTCTGTATAAGACCCTGAATTCCAGTTAGACCAGTATAAAAGAGGAGGACAGATAGAATTGAGAGCCAGAAACTTCATGTCATGTCTCCTTAAAAAAATGAGGAAATACACCTCAAACTTCCATTAGTTTAAACTTAGTTGTGCTTATAAAACCTGTGAATAGAGATCAAGATCCAAACTGGTTACTAAACTTCTCCTGGAAAATAAAAAACCTGATGTGCCATCAATTAAGATCATAGAGTTCCTACAAATGCTAAGGGTATAAAGTTCTCTCTTCTGTTTTAATCTCTGCTTAACTATGTGTTCAACTTCAAAATCTGTATTTAACTTTGTCAGTTTGCTTGTGCCTAGGAAATCAGATTTGGGGTTCACCTGTTACAAATTGGATAACAGTGAAAGGTAACCAAAAATGAGTCTTTCAATTCAATACTGCATGGCCACTATATTTGATGTATAAATCACAAGCAGAATTAGTTCAAGTGCTAGAAAAACAGAAAATTTAACAAAGTTATTACTAATAAAATACTTATGGCTTCATTAACAAAGGCACCCAATTCGATTTAAAATAAAAACTTACTGGAAAGTATAACTGAGTTAAGATAATTTATAGATGCTTTTATATTATAAAAGAGCAGAATAATAACTGAAATTATAACTGGGTAAATTTAACCCAAATCTACTATTATAAGTGTAAATCTTAAACTAAATGTAACTTCATTTATGATAAATGGATAAAGTAAATTCCATTGGCTGCTAATTGTAATCTAAGGTAAATTAACCAGTCTATGTCAGCATTGTCAAATTCCTTGTGCAGTCAAACCAGGCCTTCAACACACTGCAGGTTGCCTCTCCATTTGAGTTATTGGCTAGGTTGGTCACTGACCTCTAAAACAATAAAGGTGTCTACTACATCTTTGGTTGTGCTCCTGAAGGTGATGGAAACTACATTGCAGTTTCAAACTCCTGCAGCAGCCAACAATGGCTTAATATAGCCAAATGTACAATAGATATTGCCTCCAAACCAGGACTATTTCATAGTGCCAAAGGGTGCTATGCACCTGGCCAGTGGAATACTGGAACCTACTTTCCTAACTTCTGTCTAGGGTCAATGGTGCTGCAGCATGCTGATTCTGTGAAGGACATATGAAGTGGAGCAATGAGCGACAGAGTACTGTGAGTAGAACTTAAACACAATTAGCATTAGGGCCTGCTCCCATGGAGAGATAACATGTAAGGTATTGCAAACCTGGAACTTAAATCTATTAATTATAGCTCAAAGAAAAAACATATGCATTGAGTAGTACATTAATATTAGGTACTGTACCTATATCCTATTCTATATATAAGCCTGATGATTATAGTGATATCTTTTCTATTCTAGATCATATGCAGAAGGACACTGAACATGTTAAAAGTCCTGGTAAACTTCATTTTCTAAGTAGTTAATGAACATACTTAACCCAGGTATCCCTCTTACCCCTTGTTACAGCACCTGTACCAGTACTTAACGTTCCTAAGTATACCCTGGATGAACAAACCAAGGCAGCTAGCCTGGAGTTCACCCTGGAACCTGATGGGTGGCTTGTTAAGGACACTCAAATCTACCTGCCAGGAGCAGTATAGTGGAAAGTCCTTCATGGACTTCACCAAGTCACTCATCTGGGGAGGGATTCCCTAACCAGCTTAGCTAAATGAGTTTTGGCAAGACAGGGCCTGGTGAAAACAGTCAAAGAAGTTACCAGGAGTTGCCCCCTGAGTGCAATTAATAACAAACAATGAGAGGCTTAACCATCCTCCCCCCTTAAACCCCCTGTACAGATACAGGGATCATACCCTGGGGAGAGCTGACAGATAAACTTCACCCACATGCCATCTTATCAGGACTAAGCATTTCCCACCAGAAGGGAAATGGCAAATGAGGTGGCTAAGACCCATGTCAACTTAGCCCCTTTGAGATGGTCCATGGGCAACCTTTCCTCACCCAGGATCTAGAATCCCAGTTCTGATAGAAACAGAAAACAAGCCTCTCTCAATTAGAGCCAAAGTGGAAGGAACTTTACTCGGTAGTTCTGATCACTCCCACAGCAATTAAAGTTAAAGGAATTTCCAGCTTGGTGTACTAATCCTGAGTAAAACCAGCTATCCAGAAAAGTGCCAGCTCACCAGAAGCATCTAATGAAATGCATGAGTGCCAGTCATTGGACGGCCTGAAATACCTCTTCAAGAGACAAAGCTAAATGGTGTTTATGTCAAAGCCAATGGTTCCCTCTCACTCTAGCCTAGATGCCTATTGTTAGGGGGCGGGCAAACCAGACGCCCCTTAAAAAACTGTGTCTGTTTTCATCTCCTGTAGCTTAACTAAAAAGAGCAATGCCTCTTCTCATTCCTCTCCTACCATAGGAACTAGGATTAGCAATTTATACCTAACTTCATTGTCTATTGCAATCTCTTCTCTCTAGAGCTAACCAACAGCATAAAATAACTAAAAAGAGGAATACTGTTTCCCACCAACTTTGGGAAAATGCAGCCTTTACAGGCACCTGGCCTTTTCTACTTTTGTGGTCCAGTATCCTCTTAGTGGGATCATGTATTCTCAAAGTTCTAATCAAGTTTATTTCTTCCAGAATCAACATCTTGTTAGCCATATGGGGACTTCATCCATCTTCCTGCAACTGAGATAGAATAGCCAGAGAGTTTTACACCTTGTCAGGTAGGGTCTACTGCCCATAACCAGCAGAAAGTAGTGACAGAAGAATGAACATCTCCCTTCAGCATCCCTTTAAGAATAAAGGTGTAAACTCTCTGAAGGGGGAATGAAGCAAGCTTCATATAGAGAATCAATAGATGGATCTGGAACCTGAAGAAAAGTCCATGTAGACATCAGTACACCAAGATGGCTGCTGGAAGATCCTCACAAGATTTTTTCCAGAAGCCAGGAGAAGTCCCGAGAGACATTATCATTGGCCCCACCAGGTGGATTGATGGGTGGGTTAATCAATCAAAACAGCAAACACCTGGGACTCCTCCCATACCATTAGCAAAGGGGTGGAATAATTAACAGTTTAAAAAGTAGGTGCAAAGGTCAAATCCCCTCCTACTCCCTGCTCTCCTGCCCCCAGCAGCTCCTGCCAGCTCCCACTGCTGCTCTCTGCCCTCATGGCTTATATGCCCTGCTCTCGCCGTGCCCCCCTGTGTGGATCAACATGCACGTAAAACCTGGGCATTTATAATCTATAATGGGAAATTGTAGTCTATAAATCAGCCCTCTTTATCACTCTTCAGCTCCTTACTCTCTACCAGGGATGCATGATCTGTTATTTTGTCCCATTTCTCTTCTCTCCCTACCTTAATAAATTACTGGCCTAACTCACCTGAAGTACTCTGAAATTAATTTCTGCAGCATAAGTCAAGAACCTATATTATACCCAGTAACATATCTTTAAATTCATTTATATGACATATCTAAGAACCTAGAAGCCAGAACCCAGAACATTTCACTAATATCTGGAGAAAAAATTGAGTTTGTTTTTAGGACCATATAACATAAATGTGCCTGGAAAGGATGTTTTTAAAGTAATGCTTACATTAATTGTTAAGATGCCTTTTGTTTATTTTATTTTCTGTAGTTGAAATAAAGTTAAAAGGGAATTAAAAAGAGAAACAAACTTCAAAAGCAATGAGAGAACCTCTTGGCTCACTTACTTCCCTTTCCCCACTTCCTCCTAAGGCAGGGTGGAGCCCTGCAATCTCACTATGGGTCCCTGTCCCATTTCAAAGTGAGCAGTGTAAATCCATTGAGTATATTATTTTGCATGTAAGTCAGTGTCACTCTATTGGTAAGGAAGCTTATCTAGTCTTGCCCTCAGGGTTTGTCCTGGGGTAGAGAAGCAGTTCACAGATGGCTGAGGTATGGTAGGAAAAAGTTGTGCAAGAGACAAAGTACATTGAGTCATTCATATGTAGAAGGAGGCAAATGTCTGTTTCAGGAGAAGTAGAATGCACATTCAAGCCATTGTGAACTGAGGAGGGGGGAATTCCTAGTATCCCAAGCAAGCATTAAGATAGGAGAGGAACTGGCTCTAAAGTTCCAGGCAGGGTCATATAACACAGAAAAAAACTTGTCTTTCATATTCACCTTTTGCAGATCTTCTTGATAGGAGAGTTAAGCACTGAAGGAGACCAAAAGCCAAAGCTGAGCCAATTTGAAAGGTGATGTTTGCTTTCGTTCATTTGTTTTAGTTAGATCCTGGCCACAAGGATATCTCTGT
>JAQZBX010090427.1:0-12504 GCA_029593785.1 Cabassous unicinctus
TCTAGCTCTGCCAATATTGCTCACTAATGTGTTTCTAAAACAGAACAGTAATAAACCATAGTCACCCTAATTTTTTTCTTCAATTATTTTTCTCCTGAAAAAAAATCAAAGATCTTCAGCTGTCTAAACCTATAAACGATAGTTCACAAATCCTGAAATCTTAATATTAAAAGTTTCTTTTCTGCCTAATTCTGAATAAATCCTTCATCTTATTACACTTAAAATACCAGTTTTGCTATCTCCTAACTATTGGAAATGAATGGAATTTTCTGTATCTGAAATAGTAACATTATCTGGACTTTTACATACTAATAAAATAATTCTATCTTTTCATCCTAAGCCACTGATTTGATTTCCTCATGGTTAAAGGAGCAATACTATCTTCTTAGTTGGAATGCCACAAAAATTAATATTTATAAAAAAACTGGAAAGTCAAATGGAACTTTTAAATAAATGAGGTGTTATAATGTGAAATGTGAACTTGCCTAGACAATATTTTCTTTGTTTGCTAGCTTTGTTTTAGATTTCACTTCAATTCCCCAAACAGAACTGGTTTTTAGTTTGAAGACTATGGGACAGGCAGTTTCTACGAAAGGTGGGAAGAATTTCATTCGGCAAACACACTCCTCTGTATCTGGCACCTTATTCAACAAATATATTAACCTCATGAAGCTTTGATGAATGGCTCTTGGGAGATGTCCAGTCAGCAATGCATCTAGGTTCCAATACAGAGCCACGGTGCAGGGCAGCAAGGCTGCCAACAGGCCAAGGCTCCTGAACGCCTCACAGCTCTAGCCACACTTTCCCAGGCTACTGTTATGGTCTTTACCAATATGAACTCCAAACTTTTAGCTTTGTCTTGCAAGCTCTTACTGCCTGTCTTGCTCATGTTCCAGCTCTGGGGCTGCCCTCCCTTGCACACTTTGTTTTGCAGATGACATCTGCCTTCCACCCCAGCCACAGACGATTGTTCTAGGGTGGCCATCTGACTGGACCAGTTAGGATGTTCCCAGGTGTAAGTAAAGGAAACCCTCTCAACCTGGTATAAGTGAAAAAGACCACGTATTGGCTCACATCCTGTAAAGCCGAGCTGGCCCTGGATGCTCAAGGAAAGCCGCAAATACCCGACCTCTCTGTTGTCCCTTGGCTCCTTCCCCGTGTGGGCTGCAACCTCAGCGGGTTCTCTGTGGTGACAAGATGGCTGCCAGCAGCTCCGGGCACACGGCATAAGCACTGAGCTTGCTCAGTGGTTTCAGCATTTAATTGGCTTGGCTTGGGTTGAGGGCCCATCTCCAATCACTACGGCCACTGAGAAAGTCAGGTCGGGTCTGACTATCCAGACCACAGGGAGTGAAGGAGCGGGAGGTGTGATATCCATGTGGAAAACTGGGCACTGGGACCACAAGGAAGGGACAGATGCAAAAGCATTAGCTGTTCACTACAAGGCCCCAGGGCTGGCAATACAGGGGCTTGACCGTGGCCGATGAGGAGGTCTGGCGGGGAAAAAGCTCCCCTAAAGGGACAAGTGGAGGACTGAAAATATTGGATCCTCTCCCCGGAGGAAATGGAGCTTGGGATGCAGAACGGAGCAGCTGGTAGGGGCAGCATAAGCAGGACACAGAGACCCCGAGACGCAGAGGGAGACGGGCTGGTGCAGTCCAGTCTGAGTGGAGCAGCAGAAGAGGCCATGAAGAACTGGTGTCCGTGGCCTTCCGGCCCGGCTGGTCCTGAGGCCCCTCCGAGCTGCTCGGCCTCTGTTCTGAGACGCCTGGTGGAGGTTCCAGTCACCATCATCACCTCCATGGGTCTCTTCATATAAAGGATAAAGACCCACTGCACAGGGACTAGGATGAGGAACCCAAAGCACTCAACCAACACTTTTTATCCAGGGGAGGCAAAAACAAACTAGGAGGAAAAGAAATAAAAAATGGAACAGAAAGAAGAATTGGAGAGAAAGGGAAGAGAAAAAATGGGGAGAAACCGGTACTTGGTAGAGTGGAGCGAGTGCTGCTATTCCGTGCACTCTTGGAAGTTCCAGTGCCGGGCCAGGGTGCGGTGGGGGCTGCGAGGCCTCCCACTGGCCATTCCAGCCCTCGTCCCTAGTGCCAGGACCTGGAGTGTATGTTTAAGCAGACAGGGGCAGGAGAGGGAGAGATTGGGCCCAGCCCTTCCCTTTAAGGAGACGTCTAGAAGTTCTAATACTTAGGGCCGAGGTCACACCTGGAGGGTTTGGCTGGGCCTTGCAGTCTTAGGGGGTGCAGCAGTGACCCCAATCAAAAGCTAGGTTCTCTACTAAAAGGGGGGGCAGGGCTGTGGAAAGGCAACTTGCTATCCCTGCCATACCCCAAAAGCTGAGCTGTGTGCTGCATGAGGGTAACACTGGTGCTGGGCTACCTCTGCCTAAATAGGGCCATGCCCCTTCTGTTTTAAGGAGGCACTGGGAATTGAAGCTGGGACCTCGTACATGGGAAGCAGGTGCTCAACCACCGAGCTACACCCGCTTCCCCACGTCCTTTCTCTGGGTGTGTTTCTTCTGCTCCTCTCTGTCAGCAGCTTACATGTGGTTCCGAATGGCCTCACGGTTTCCTCTTTACTTTTCTATTTCAGTTCCCACTAGCCGATTGGGTTGCACAGACCGTTTCCCCACAAATCAGGCACATGCCTAACCGCACCTGCAGAACTACTCCTGAATGCATAATCCTTACATGAAAGGTATATGGCATGGAAGTAAGTATTATGATGAGGCAGTATCCACTGTTTTTATACATTCATCAAATGTTCTGAGTTACACTTTTAATAAGTACTATCGATCTTTTTCCAAAAAATGAAAGAGATTTAAAAAACCAGTATTCAAAGATAATATTTAGGAGTAATTTGTGTTTCATTTATTTTAAAGGGTTCTTTAATCACAGCTTAAACATAAATGCCATAAAGTAGGCCTGATGCAAAAGCATCAGAAATACGGCCAGCTGTCTCTGACTTCCTTTAGGGCAGGGGTTCTTAACCTCTTCTGTTCCATGGACCTCTTTGCCAGTTGGGTGAAACCACGGACCCCTTACTAAGTCCACACTATACTGTGTATTATTTAATAAATATATCACACCCACACCAACACGGCCCCACAAGAATAATGTTTTTTTGCATTTAAATTCAAGCTCACAGACCCCTTGTTAAGAACCCCTGCTTTAGGGTATATGTGGAGCCTTTCAAAGGTGAAGATGGCTGCCAGCCTTAAAGAAGAGAAAACTATTACTGAGAGCCTCTGGCACCCTGTGGAAGAGAGTAATGGAGGAGCTGGAGACAGCCACTGAAAGAGAGTATACCACAAAAGGGTCTGAATGTGCAAACGTTTTTTTTTTAATTTCCTTCTGAATACCAATCTCTCTCTCTTAAAAAAAAAGAAAAAAGCCAGAAGAGACATTTTACCACAGTTTTAGAGACAAGACAGACTCATCTAGGAACTAAAGGACCTGAGAATAAAAATGGAAGATAGGGAAAAAAATTGTGACAATAATTTTGTATGTATTACTTCAAAGAGTACTTAATATATTATTGTCGGGAGACGGATATGGCTCAAGCGATTGGGCTCCCATCTACCATATGGTAGATCCAGGGTTTGATTCCCGGGGCCTCCTGGTGAAAGGCAAGCTGGCCCACGTGGAATGCTCGCCCGTGCAGGAGTGCTGGCACGCGCAGGAGTGCTGGCCCACGTGGAGAGCTGGCACAGCAAGATGATGCAACAAAAAGAGACAAAGAGGAGAGACAAGAGATGCAAGAGATTGAGCGCCTCTCTCCCACTCCGGAAGGTCCCAGGATCGGTTCCCACTGCCACCTAAAGAGAAGACAAGCAGACACAGAAGAACACACAGAGAGCAGACAGTGAGCTCAAAACAAGGAGGGGTGGGGGTGGGGGAGGGGGATAAATAAATCTTAAAAATATATATATATATACATTATTGTAAGGTAGGAAAGTATTGTCTCCATTTTTGAGGGATAAGACAATGAAACCCCTCTCTCTTTTTCCTCTCACGAAGCACCCACCTTCCTCTCCCTCATGTTTTCCACATTGCTAGGGCCAGAATGTTCTATCCTACAACTTCAATCATGTCGTTCTGCACAAAAATCCTTGGGGGATCCTTATTATCTAGAACTGTAGTTTTCCAATTTCATTCTTTTACTACAAAATCCGTTGAAGAGAAAGTCTGTATATCTATACCTATTTATGTAGCTCTATGAAATAAAAGAGGTATTTGGTTACGAGATTTTCTTTATAAGTTTGGATTAATAATATCTACTTATTTTTTAGTCAACAAGAACAAACATGCTACTTCAATAGAAAGAAAACTTTGAAATTAGGCAATGAAATATGACAAAAATTAATATTAGTGTTACTCAGCCCCAGGGTCAATTTCTGCATTTTATTATAAATTTAAAGAAAGCCTGATTCATGCAGTGATCATATATCTGTTCTTCACGTTACATCCAGAGTGATCTTTTAAAAATACAAACCTGATTATATTTCATCAACTCTAAAATGCCATCGGCTGTAAGTTGCATCATTTTAGTTATAGCCAAGAAAGAAAAGATGCTGTTAATTAAACTTTCATTTCAGAGATATTGAAATGTAAAAAAAGTGTCTAACAACCACTGGGATACAGCATCCCAGTCACGCCGTCCCATTAAACACCAATGGTGTCCCACCCTCTTAGGCCCAGGACAAAGTTCTTGATCATGTTCTAAGAAGCCTTCATGGCCTGACCCTCCACCTCGCCACACTGGCCTTCTTTCTAGTCACCCAATCTTCCCGGTCTCAGGGTCAAGCTTTGTTTCCTCTGTAGAGCCTTCCCTGACCTTCCCAATCAGGCCATATCCTGTTCACACCCTCACATATCCTCTAACATACCCTTGTGCACTTGGATGTCTTTCCTTGATAGCACTTGCCATGGTTGACATCTTATTTTTGGCATCTGTGTTTGATACATATCTATCTCCTCTGCTAGACTGTAAGCTTCACGAAGACAGGAACCATGTACTACTGCTCCCAACTCTATCCTCCTTGCTTGGCCCTGGTAGCACAGAAGACACTCGGACATTTGTTGAATGAATGGGGTGAAATCATTTTTTCTTTTTAATGATTCACCCTGATGATTTTAGGATACTCTTCAATTAAAGGGATCCAGAAGACCCATAAATGTGAGGGCAGTAAGATATTAGTTTCTGAGTAGAATCATTAACAATATCTACCAACAGCTTCCTCCCTTATCACAAATACCAAATCCAGACAAAAAGCACTGAAAATGACCATGTGTTAAAACTCTCCCTGGCTTGATAGTATCATGACAAGGTGGTCAATGTGTTTTTATGAACTGTCAGTGTGCCAAGATTTGGTGCTAAGCTGGCGCGTCTGAGCCTCGAGTGATGTTTAGTCTTACTCTTTGCTCTGACATCACCTGCCACTTAGCAGCGCAAATCCAAAGAGGGTCAGTCAAAGTCCAACCTTTCCAATCAATGACACATTTTTAAAGAAGTTCTAATGTAGTCACAGCGATGGTGTATGGCCTGCACCAAAACATGTTCGTTGAAAGTTTGGAAGTGCAGTCAAGGTGTTAAAATTTGGGATATAGCTCATTTGAGAGCATAGGCATTTCTTTTGTATTAATTTTTAAAAGTATTCCGAAAGAGGAGGTTTGAATAAAATGTTTGTGGAATCCCAGCACATTTATTTGCACAAACCAAAGAGTAATATGAAAACCAGTGACAGGCTGAATCAAGACTTTAAAAAAAATTTTTTTTGAAGATTTTTATTGTGGTAACATTATACAATATAATATTTCCCATTTTAACTATTTTCAAGTATACAATTTAGTAGTATTAATTACATTCACAACGTTGTGCTATCATCACCACCATCCATTACCAAACTTTTCCATCATTCCAAACAGAAATTCTATACCTGTTAAGCATTAACTCCCCATTCCCTACCCTGCCCAGCCCCTGGTAACCTGTAAACACTTTTCTGTCTCTGTTAATTTGATATTCTAGTTATTTCATATAAGTGAAATCATACAATATTTTGTATCTCAAAATATATTGTCCTTTTGTGTCTAGCTTATTTCAGTCAACATGCTCTCTTCAAGGTTCATCCATGTTGTAGCATGAATCAGAACTTTACTGCTAAATAATATTCCATTGTATGTATATACCACATTTTCTTTATCCAGTCAACTGTTTATGGATACCTGGGTTGCTTCCAGCTTGTAGCTATTATGAATAATGCTTTCAATTCTTTTGGATATACACCAAAAAGTGGGCTTGCTGGGTCACATGGTAATTCTATACTTAACTTTCTGAGGACCCTCCAACTGTTTTCCATAGTGGCTGCACCACTTTACATTTGCACCAACAATGCAGGAGGATTCCTATTTCTCTGCATCCTCGCTAACACTTGTTATTTTTCATTTTTAAAATAATAGCCATTCTAGTGGGTGTGAAGTAGTATCTCTTTATTTTTTATTTTTTTAATTTTTTTTTTTTTAAGATTTTATTTATTTATTTATCCCCCCCTGCTGCTTGTGCTCGCTGTGTCCATCTGCTGTGCGTTTTTCTGTGTCTGCTTGTCTCCCTTTGTTGGGTCGTCTTGCTGCGTCAGCTCACCATGCCGGCTGACTTGCCTTCACCAGGAGGCCCCGGGAATCAAACCCGGGGCCTTCCATATGGTAAACGGGAGCCCCATCGACTGAGCCACATCCGTTTCCCTGAAGTAGTATCTCTTTGTGGTTTTGATTTGCATTGCCTTAATGGCTTATGGTGTTGAGCATCTTTTCATGTGCTTATTGGCCATCTCTGTAATCTTTGGAGAAATGTCTATTCAAGTCCTTTGGCCACCCCCTCCCCCTTTTTAAAATTGTTTATCAAGTCTTAATTCCTGGTTTAGCAGGTACACATGATCTGCTCCCTGGCTACTTCTCAGTGGCCTCCTGACACCCCAGCTTTACATTCTGCTGTAGCACATTATTATTATTTTTTTGTGTGTGCAAATGTATTCATATCAGCTTTATTTATAATAACTTAAAAGTTTATTAATTTCAGGAATCTGTCCCACAAAGTCTTGTTGGGTTCTGTCCAGTAGAGCCCATGATGGTGCAATGAAATTACTCTGAACACGGAGGTTGAGAGAGGTCAGGGGGAGAACAGCTAAAGAAGCTTTCTTCTCGAGCTGATCCCCACATGCTTTTAATTTTTTTTTTTGCATTTTTATTTTATTATTTTTTACTTTATTTTGCACATTTAATAATTGAAAATAGAAACAATTAAAAACTAAGAAGTAAACACAGATGAATATATACATTTCTCAATTAAATGTAATGGATACATATAATTTTTTTTTTTTAATCAAACAATGTTACACAATATATTTGGTTCATAGTAATGCATTCATACAGTATTTGTCCTTTTGTGTCTGGCTTGCTTCATACATAATGTCCTCCAGGTTCATCCATGTTGTCATATGCTTTACGACTTCATTTCTTCTTACAGCTGCATAATGTCTATCGTGTGAATAGACCACAGTTTGTTTATCCATTCGTCTGTTGATGGACACCTGGGTTGTTTCCAACTTTTGGCAATGTGAATAATGTTGCTATGAACATCGGTGTGCAGTAGTCAGTTCGTGTCACTGCTCTCAGTTCTTCTGGGTATATACCCAGTAGTGGTATTGCAGGGTCACGTGGCAAGTCTATATTCAACTTCTTTAGGAACTGCCAAACAGTCCTCCATAGTGGTTGTACCATTCTGCAGTCCCACCAACAGTGAAGAAGTGTTCCTATCTCTCCACATCCTCTCCAACACTTGTAGTTCTCTGTTTTTTAAATAATGGCCATTCTGATGGGTGTGAAATGATATCTCATTGCAGTTTTGATTTGCATTTCCCTAATCATGAGTGATGTTGAGCATTTCTTCATGTTTTTTTGCCATTTGTATTTCTTCTTTGAAGAATGTCTATTCAAGTCTTTCTCCCATTTTTTAATTGGGTCGTTTGTCTTTTTATTGTTGAGTTGTAACATCTCTTCATATATCCTGGATATTAAACCCTTATCAGATATGTGATTTCCAAATATTTTCTCCCATTGAGTTAGCTGCCTTTTCACCCTTCTGACAAAGTCCTGTGAGGTGCAAAAGTGTTTAATTTTAAGGAGGTCCCGTTTATCTATTTTTTCTTTTGTTGCACGTGCTTTGGGTGTAAGGTCCAAGAAACCACCACCTACTACAAGGTCTTGAAGATGTTTCCCTACATTTTCTTCTAGTAGTTTTATGGTCCTGGCTTTTATATTTAGATCTTTGATCCATTTTGAGTGGATTCTTGTATAGGGGGTGAGATAGTGGTCCTCTTTCATTCTTTTGGTTATAGATATCCAGTTCTTCCAATACCATTTGTTGAAGAGACTGTTTTTTCCCATGAGCGTGGGCTTGGTAGGTTTGTCAAAAACCAGTTGACTGTATAGGTGAGGGTATATTTCTGGGTTCTCAATTCTATTCCACTGATCGATGTGTCTATCTTTGTGCCAGTACCATGCTGTTTTGACCACTGTAGCTTTGTAATATGTTTCAAGGTCAGGCAGTGAAATTCCTCCCACGTTGCTCTTCTTTTTTAGAATGCTTTTGGCTCTTTGGGTGCACTTACCATTCCAGATGAATTTGGTAATTGTCTTTTCTAATTCTGTAAAGTAAGCTGTTGGGATTTTGATTGGTATTGTAGTACATTATTATTCCCCAGAAAATGCTCTGTGCCAACACACCTTTTTTCCTCTGTCCAGAGTAGCACACCCCATCTCTTCTTTGTCTTCAGTCTCAGCTCACATCTACTCCTTGTGATGTCTTCTCTGACCATCCCGACCTCCTCAGGAGTCTAATACTCTCCCCACACTTGGCTCTTATCTACACTGTACAAATCATCTTGCTGTGCTCTGTGTTTGTCTGTCTCCCTGCTAGACTGCAACTTCTTGAAGGAAGATGCTTCATCTTTTTTTCCTTGGCATGGTTTGGGACTTGTTGGGCAGCCAGCACTTGCCTTGCCAACCATGAATATTTCCAGTTTTTGCCAGTGGGAAATTTTGAATCTCAGGGTTTGAAATGGCATTTCACTGATGGGTTGAGCAACTTTTCATATGTTTAATATTCAGGTGTATTTCTTCAGTTAATTCTTCATATCCTTTGCCTATTTTTCGAGGCCATTTATCTTATTAACTTATAGGATTAATAATCTTCGAATACTGAATGTCTTAGTTTGCCACACGGCTGCTGATGCAAAGTACCAGAAATGTGTTGGCTTTTATAAAGGGGATTTATGTGGGGGTAAAAGCTTACAGTTCTGAGGCCATGAAATGTTCAAATCAAGGCACCATCAGAGATGCTTTCACACCAAAGTCAGCTGCCTCGTGTTGAAGCAAGATGGCCACTGATTTCTGCCAAAGTTTGAGCTCAGCTGAGGTCAACCATGCATAGGGATTGCCTCTTTCTGGGCTGTCTTATATCAATCTCAGCTTCTCCGAGTTCTTCCTGAGGATTGAGCTCAGCTGAGGGCAATCAGGCATAAAGCAGGGCTCGTCTCCTCTTGAGCTGCTCTGTGGGCCCCGCCTCTTTGAGCTTCTCAGGGGCTTCTGTTTTTCTGCAGTCCTCTCTTCCATTGCAGAATCAAATGTGCCAGCTCCCTTTTCTCTGTCCATCTGGGTGTCTATCTGTGTCTCCGTTTTTATCAGACCCAGCAAGAGGGTGGAGACTCAACATGAATCACGTCCCACTGACACAGTCCAATCAAAAGCCCATAAGCGATCTTATGAGGTAATCTAATCAAAGGCCCCTCAACCAAATTTAATGCAATCAAAGGGTATTACACCCACAGGAATAAATTAGTTTAAAAGCATAAGCTTTCTCTTTTTGGGGTTCATAACATAATTTCAAACTGCCACACCCAGCAAGAGGATGGAAACCCAAGCTGGCTCAGGACTCACTGAAACAGTCCAATCAAAAGCCCTAAAGCAATCCTATCAAGTAATCTAATCAAAGCCCCCTCAACTGAATTTAATGCAATCAAAGGGCCCCACACCCACAGGAATGGATTAGTTTAAGACTATAATCTTTTTCTGGGAGTCACAAAATTCAAACTGTCACACTGATCATATTAATCCTTTGCTTACTAAATATGTGGCCAAATTTTCTCCTGGTCAATTTGTTTTCAATATTGGTCACTGTGACAGTTTGAATTTTTGAATCCCAAAAAGCAAAAATTAGGTTTCAAACTAATCCCTTCTTATGGCTGTGAGTCCCATTTGACTGGATTATGTCAGTGGGGTGTGATTCATGTTGAGTCTCCACCCTCTAGCTGGGTCTGATATAAAGGGAGACAAAGAGAGACAGACAGACACAGGAAGAGGGAGCTGCCATGTTTGATCCTGCCATGTGAGAGAGAAAGGACTGCAGGACAACAGAAGCCCCCTGAGAGGCTCAAAGAGCTGAGGCCCAGAAAGAGACAAGCCCTATGTCTGGTTGCTCCCAGCTGAGTTCCAAGAGACAGTAGATTCTGGAGCGGAAGGCAGAGACCTCTGCAGAGATCGGCGGCCATCTTGCTTCACCACGTGGCAACAATGCCTGGATCAACAGTAGCTGACTTGGGTGAGAAAGCACCTCTTAGGGTGCCTGGATTTGGATATTTCATGACCTCGGAATTGTAAGCTTTTACTCCAAATCAATCCCCATTATAAAAGCCAACAGATTTCTGGTACTTTGCATCAGCAGCCCTTTAGCAAACTAAAACAGTGACTAAAACATACTTTTATTTTGAATGTACTTGATTAATGCACTTGATCTGGCTTCCAAATGGAGCATCTTGCTTAGGTGGGTCTTGCCTATGTTCAGGTTAAAATAATCTTCTCTCTTATTTTCTTTGGGTACTTTTATAGTGTGTGTCTAAATTTATGTGACATTTAGCTCTTCAATCCATATAACATTTTAAAAATGTATGGTATAACAATTTAGTTATTTTTGTTCATAATAGATAGCCAATTATCATAATTACCAAATGGTCCTTCACTTCCCCAACTGATCTGAAATGGCAAGTGGGATGGGACTCAAAGGATGGGGAAGATTCATATGTGGAGAGACTGATGGGGAGTGATTCAGGTCCAAGTGCACAGGGTCAGCAATAGGAAAGTGATGGGTGTTATTTAAGGATTGGCGAGGGTGGCGGGGAAGCTGTGGCCCACTGCAAGCAGGCCTGGAGCCAGGAAGCGTGCAGTTTACAATGATCTGCAGAACAATTTGAAGAAAAACAGCAAACTTAAATTTTAGTATATTGCTAAAAGCCTTTAAAAAATTTTTTTTTTTAAATAAAACTCATGACAGACTAAGAGTCACTACCATTGTTTTCATGGAAAAGGTAAAGTCTGACCGATTCGGTATTTGAAAAAGACAACACAGTATGAATAGGTAATGAACATTTCTTTGGTATTTGCTGATATGTACATTGCTGAGTGTTTTCCAAAGACATACCACAGAACCCTGGTTCCTGAAGATGCTCAGAAAAAGGGGCTCTGTGGTTGCCTGCCCTTGGGAAAAGCTCCATGCTGCAGTATCCTCTTAGAGAGTCTCGATGCACAGTTTTGTTTTGTCTTTAAAGCTCTTGAGAAATTCTGGAGGAAAGAAAAAATGTAATTTTGTTTAAGCCAGAATTTTCCCATTTAATTTGATCAAGAAATCTCTCTTTGAGAAACTCTGGCCTGGTAAAATTAAAAAATGACAAGCAAAGAACCCACATGTGTAGAGTGCTTTCTACACACATTTGGTTCTCACCACATCTGAGAAGGAACCAAGGGCTGCAATGTTCAGCTTACAGACCAAGACATGGAGCCTCAGGGAGGTAAAGGCTTGCCCCAGGTCATACATTATTAATATAGACGTTCCAATGCTTTGTTTCTAACAAAACAAAACAAAACAAAACAGAAACCCAAAAGATAAACAAAAAACCAGAGCTTTCACATGTGTATGAAAAACTATAGTTCATATGAGATGCATTTTAGAGATGGAAAAACTCGAGTGTTCTCCTAGACTAGTAACCTCATTATGTTGATGAGGCAACTGGGGCCCAGACAAAGTAAGTGCCTAGCCCCAGGTCAACAGCTTGCAGACTGGCAGGACGACTAAAAGGATCTCTGACTCAGTTACTCCCAATTAAGTGCTCTACTGCCCCCATATAATTATAAGGCAAATCTGTGTCAGCATAGGGTAAGACCAAATTAACTCCCCAGAATGAGTAGGTGCTCAGAGGTGGTGACTGAACGATTTACCTGGAAAAAGATAATATTGGAGCTGTGTCAAGTTGTCATGTAATTTTGAAATGGAGATTTAGGAGCCATTCAGTGACGGGGTTATAACATGGTAGAGTGGCGTGTATTGTTCGTCTCCAGAGTTTGGCCACCTTGTGTTATTTCCTCCCTCTCTGCCCTTATGCCA